>JAWPHD010001956.1:0-283521 GCA_037043455.1 Cyrtodaria siliqua
CCAATTATATGAGGATGTTGCCCAAGCAACTTCTTATGGGTTCTCTGTGTCGCAACTTATTCATTTTTCTAGAGCTTGTACTCGAGTTAAGGAACTGAATATTCGTAATCTTTGTATAACTAAACAGATACTTCAGCAAGGCTACCGTTACTATCAAACTTCGTAAAACCTTTGCAACATTTCATTATCGTAACACTGATCTTTCCAAATAAAAAAGTAATTTAAGAACTCTCCTCCGACAAGGACTATCACAAGCTGACTTCTATGCTGACGTGATTTACAAACTTCGTAAGATCCTTGGTCATGGTCACTTTCATACCGTCTTGATAAGTATATCACAGTTTATAAAGAGGTTATGACCCTCTCATTTTGCAACGCGCTGCATGCTTGGTGATGGACCCATTCACAGTTCGTCACTATGCTTTCTTCTTTAATTGTGCGATGACAGGACAGGCTGTGGATCCTAACAGGACGTCTACCTAAAGTCCAAACGGACGGTGACGTTTGATGTTTGTCTGCAATCGTGTCTTGTCGTACCCTCAATGGTTTATTCTCGTGTTGCTCTGGCTTCTGCTAAGTCATTTATTACCTTCTTTGTCGCTTTCTTGGCTATTGTATATAGTTGTTCTTTGTTTCTCTGTGTGTTTGTGGCTGGCTGTCTTTATTGAATGCTATTTATCCTTCTACTTTTGAAGGAGGATGTCTATACATGAAAGCGAAGATGGGATATATGTAAGGGGCCTATCCTCGACTTTGACCTGGTTAAATATTTTATCTGAATGACCAGCGTGATTTTGCAATTTTCTTTCGTAAATAAGAGAAATAGACTTCACGTAACTATATGTTAAACCGTGATAAAACAATAAATCTTAATAGCCCTGGATTTGATTATTTAATTAAAATTCAATCTGTGCATGCGTTATCACTATTGCTTACAAATGTCAGCAACTATAATTCAGATTCATTGTGTATGTACTAATATAACTTACTTTAAAAGAGTATGGGAGTGGACCTTTGGAAACAGCCGATGTCTTCAATTGTTAACCTACTGGTGTCTTATCATATTTTCTATTGTATATTTCATTTCGAACCATTTCTTTTTTTGTTATCTATCTAAAAGAGATACATTTCTTTTCAGTAATTTTCATTTGTGTGGACGCAGAACTCCGTAGATTTTTGGTAAGAGCATGTAAGTTCGGGATGTGCAACGGAGAGTTCCTGTTCATCCTCACCACCCTGAGTAAGCCGGAAGGTTCCATCTGGTCCGCTGGGGATGCTGACGACCACTACGCAAAAATGGGTTTTCGTTATTTGATATACGTATGTCCGTTTGTTCCATCAATGATATGTTCATATAGTCCTCAAACTACATAACACACAAACTGTCCTTTACATGTTGATATATAGTTTTTGTCCGAATCAGTCTAATCCATGATATAAAACAATGTATAGTATCCTTGAGATTGTGTTCCTTAAGATTACTTTAAAAAAGCATGAAGGAAGTATTTTGTCTCCTCATAATGAATCTGTTTTATATATACAATGTATTGTGTTGCATAGGTTAAAGAAATTATTTAAAAAGTCGTTTCTAAATGATATTGTTCATCTCTGTAATATATCAAATTACGACATAATTTGTAAAGGAAAATGATATTGTCCATCTCTATAATATATCAAATTACGACATAATTTGTAAAGGAAAATGATATTGTCCATCTCTATAATATTTCAAATTACGACATAATTTGTAATGGAAAATGATATTGTTCATCTCTATAATATATCAAATAACGAAATAATTTGTAATGGAAAATGATATTGTCCATCTCTATAATATTTCAAATTACGACATAATTTGTAATGGAAAATGATATTGTTCATCTCTATAATATATCATATAACGACATAATTTGTAATGGAAAATGATATTGTTCATCTCTATAATATATCATATAACGACATAATTTGTAATGGAAAATGATATTGTTCATCTCTATAATATATCAAATTACGACATAATTTGTAATGGAAAATGATATTGTTCATCTCTATTATATATCAAATAACGATATAATTTGTAATGGAAAATGATATTGTCCATCTCTATAATATATCAAATAACGATATAATTTGTAATGGAAAATGATGTTGTTCATCTCTATAATATATCATATAACGACATAATTTGTAATGGAAAATGATGTTGTTCATCTCTATAATATATCATATAACGACATAATTTGTAATGGAAAATGATGTTGTTCATCTCTATAATATATCAAATAACGATATAATTTGTAATGGAAAATGATATTGTCCATCTCTATAATATATCATATAACGACATAATTTGTAATGGAAAATGATGTTGTTCATCTCTATAATATATCAAATTACGACATAATTTGTAATGGAAAATGATATTGTTTATCTCTATAATATATCAAATAACGATATAATTTGTAATGGAAAATGATATTGTTCATCTCTATAATATATCATATAACGACATAATTTGTAATGGAAAATGATATTGTTCATCTCTATAATATATCATATAACGACATAATTTATAATGGAGAATGATATTGTTTATCTCTATAATATATCAAATAACGATATAATTTGTAATGGAAAATGATATTGTTCATCTCTATAATATATCAAATAACGATATAATTTGTAATGGAAAATGATATTGTTCATCTCTATAATATATCATATAACGACATAATTTGTAATGGAAAATGATATTGTTCATCTCTATAATATATCATATAACGACATAATTTGTAATGGAAAATGATATTGTTCATCTCTATAATATATCATATAACGACATAATTTGTAATGGAAAATGCTATTGTTCATCTCTATAATATATCAAATTACGACATAATTTGTAATGGAAAATGATATTGTTCATCTCTATAATATATCAAATTACGACATAATTTGTAATGGAAAATGATATTGTTCATCTCTATAATATATCAAATTACGACATAATTTGTAATGGAAAATGATATTGTTCATCTCTATAATATATCAAATAACGATATAATTTGTAATGGAAAATGATATTGTTCATCTCTCTATAATATATCAAATAACGAAATAATTTGTAATGGAAAATGCTATTGTTCATCTCTATAATATCAAATAACGAAATAATTTGTAATGGAAAATGCTATTGTCCATCTCTATAATATATCAAATAACGACATAATTTGTAATGGAAAATGATATTGTCCATCTCTATAATATTTCAAATTACGACATAATTTGTAATGGAAAATGCTATTGTTCATCTCTATTATATATCAAATAACGATATAATTTGTAATGGAAAATGATATTGTTCATCTCTATAATATATCAAATAACGATATAATTTGTAATGGAAAATGATATTGTTCATCTATAATATATCAAATTACGACATAATTTGTAATGGAAAATGATGTTTATCTCATTTACATTACGGACCCGTCCTTCGTACGACCCGGAAATACTTCTTGACTGGTCTGACAACTAAACGAGTCGTGGCATTTGTCAAGAATATTTATCGAATACATCTAAATGACCAATTAAGTTGACCGAATGGAAAATCAGATGCTTTTACAAGGACCTATTATCTTTTCGGTTTAATTCCTGCATGCAAAGAACCATTCGGGCTAATTGAAATTAAGTATTTTAAGACGCGTTACAATAAACTAGAAAAAATGCCATAATAAATTAACCGTTTGTTATATTGTCAATAAGTAAAGTTTTCAAATATTGCCTTCTATATACCAAAACTATAATATACACACATAGTATAGGGTGCGCAGAGATCAAAATCAGTAATTCATGAAGAAACAGACATTCTATTCAATTCCAACAATTTTGAGGCACACAATATAAGATTGCTTTGGAGAGGTTTACATGCACAATGTCTAATAAGATATACAGCTTGGCAATATAAATGCCAAAAATAACCTAGACACAATTGAAATAACGTCTCAAATTCTAAGCCTACCCATACATGTATGTCTGTAGCTGTTTTAAAGCTCATTAACTAATACATTTAAATCTCGGGCAACAGTAAGATAAACTAACTATAATAATAATAATAATAATAATAATAAATTCTTTATTTCATGAAGGTACAACTCATTAAGATTATACAAACAATTGCACAACACTTATCTTCCATGAGGCCTTCTGATAACAACAGCAACTTATAAACAATAGCAAGTGAATACATGCACGTAACATTAATACTATGTTTCAAGCTGGCATTCAAAACAAGTATTCACTATTAGCACAACTTAATTTGAGCAGAACACCTGTTATCTTGAAATAGAAATAATTTATAATTGTGTTTGAAAGCATAAATAGAAACAGAAGTCCGGATATTTTCTGGGATTGAATAACTCACACACCATGATTGTACATAATTATGTCAGTTGATTATTTGATTATGCTTACAAAACAAAAAGCCTTATTACTTTGTTAAATTACAATTGAATGCCATTGCGTAGTGATTTCATCTGAATTAAGGAAGGCGAATGCATGGGGTTAACACAATGTTTAGCAAAAAACTAAAATAAATGCTGAATTCCACAAATTAATTAGTGTATGTTTAAATCTCAGATTGTAAAACCCATCATCGCGTACACAATTTACAGGTTCTCAATGACCGGACAGGCTGTGGACTCTATGATGACGCCTACCTAAAACCCATTATGACGGTGGCGTTTGATGTTTGTCCACGGTCTTGTCTTGTCGTGCCCTCAATGGTTGTTTTTCTGGCTTCGGCCATGACATCGAGTACCTTCATTGTGGCTTTCTAGCTTTTTTTTTGTATTTATATATACACGAGCATCTAGGTGTTTTACTTATGTTGCCTTTTAACGTTGCCTTGTTGGTTAGATAATATTTCATGGCGGGGATTTGTGTTTTGTGGTTGACTGTCGTTATTGAATGCTACTTTTTCTGTCCGATTTTTATATCTTTCTTTTTTTTTTTCGAAACAAAGGAAGACTCCTTCTAGAGTCGCATCATGTTACCATGTCAGTACCGATACATTTCAGATTTTAGGTTCATACGGTACCATAAAATAATAAAATTGCCATTTATGTGACAAAAATAAGAAAAAATGCATGTTGTCCATTTAGGTGTCAGACCGGCGAAAATCAGCCGATTGAACATATTGCAAAATATGCTAAATTTGGAGATCAGTCACAAGATCCGCCACATTCGTTCGCTTAAATACACGTTCATTCTGTGAATTAAACTCATTTGGCTCGCAAACGGTCCAAATCTGGAATAAAACACCAATTCAGTGTTTCAACGATTCACGTCATTCATTCGCACTATGCGAATTTTGAAATAAACATCTTTTAAAACCACATATCTACCTACCCTCTGTGCTCATACTCTCCACAGAAATAAGCCTGAAACACAGTAAAATGCAGTAAAACACTTTCTACTGCGAATACCTCATTTATAGATGAAATGCCTGTTCATCAATTTGCTGCATTGGTAGACTAGCGTTAGAGATAGTAAAGTGAAGTAAGTTGCCTATAATGTTTGCATTGATACACACACAAATTATTGAAATATATATCATAAACCACTTGTGAATCCATGCTCAGAAATAGACATTTGTGAAGCTAAGGATTATTATGCACTGTCACAACGTGTGACTTCATATTATTTAAACAAGCAGATACTATTTTAAATGATTTAACGGTTTACAATTCGTATTCGATCTTCTTCGTATGAAGGGTGTTCCATCTTCCTGGCGATTATTGACGTTTTCGTCATTTGCTGATGGTTGTGGATTTTGTATTTGTTTGAAATGCCATGCATTTTTCTTGATTTGCTTATCTTCCCGTTTTGCTATAATCATTGCCCATTTTTGTTTCATAAGGATTCGCGTTGAATGATGTTGAATGATGTTGATACTTTGGTTTTCTTTTCCTGCTTGACTAATTTGTCGCCAATTTTCAGTTGTGATGGTTTTGCGTTTTTTCGTTTGTCAGCACACATTTAATTTTATTCGTTCTCTTTGTGTCCATTTTTCAGGCTTTTCTGTGAATTGTGTTGGTATGTGTTTTCACAGGTGGATTTGGTAGTTTACTACCAACCTTTCCCACAAAAAACATTATATTCTGGCATATGTGATGCCGTAGTATGAGGAAAACATACTGTGTCAATAAACTATTTAAGTATTATCCACCAATATTATGCATATTATAGATTACAAGTGCAACATGGTATGGTGACGATGGTAAACGTCGGCTTGACAAGTTTAACGAAGATGTCATAGACAGAATGAGCATGCCGCCGTGGAGTAACAGCTATGCCAAACTAAACAATATTACAGTAAGTATAAATGTTGTCGCCTCATTATGGGGGGTGGGGGCTGCAGTTAAAACAAGATTCGTGTTCTCTGTATATCTGAATATATATGTATAACAATGCATGAGTCTAATGCATGATCATGATGACATGAATAAAATGAATAAAGACAATGCCTGAATTGAAATAAAAATGATGAATGGAAATAGCATCTCAATTAATATAATATATAGAAAACACATTCTGACATAATAACAAGCTGAATGTAAAAGAAAGTTCTAATTGAAAATAACAAAGGATCGCCATCTTGGAATTGAACTGTACATGAAAAATGATGAATTTCTATAAACTAAATAACTTCTCAAATAACCTAATTTAACACAATGGTGTATACATGTCTCAAAAATAAACATTTAACTAACCTGAATATATAAACTATCTTTTACAAGATAAATATAAGATTGCGAATGACAATATCTTCTGTCCGTTCTCTACCAACCAAGATGTTCAACTTTCCCGCCAGGTTAGTTGTGTGAAAGGTTAAATTTACTCACCTGTGAAATACTACTGAAGTTTAAATATGGTCGTGCTAATCCGAAATGTCTAACTTAAGAGAAAGTAGAGTGGCAGATGAAATGAGTGATGAAAATAGATGATGAACTGATTTAATGTTTAAAACACAGCACAATTGTGTGATATACACATCCTTAATACCTGTATATGTCATCATGTGGCCTACCTCTCTACAGAGAATTGTCGTCTTCGACATTTGAAACAAATGAAAATGAAATGAAAACTTTTCATTCAATTTCTACCATTTCTCCTCCTCTTAAGAGAAATGTTACCCTCGTCATTGTCACATAAAATAAAAATAAATGGAATTTACGTTCTTACTTATATTTGCACCATACTAGAAATATGTCTAGTATAAGTACGACTAATTACCATATGATACATATATCTTTTAGACATATACACTTTTTTCTGTTTTTCCGTATTTTTACTAGTGTTCTTTTGTACTTCCATAAATATTGAAAAGGTATCACGTGTACACTTGTTTATGGTTTCCCACATCAAACAAAGCGTAAATTTATGAGTGTAATTTATAAGGTAAAATATATGTAAATGTTTGGGTAAATAAATGTTTTATGAAACTTAATCTTTACCCGGATACCTGTACATATACGAGTATAATGATCTATTAAAGTATACGTAAGTGTCGTTATTGCGCTGAAAGTATATATAACGCATTAACCGTTATGCGAATTGTCTTCCCAATCAGAGTCACTCCAGCTTTTCACAAAGCATCAGACAGTTATACAGACTTCATACATGTGTGAAAATTCCCACCATCACACCCTGTTGTCTATATATAATAGCAGTCAATACACGATAATATATAGATACAGCTTTTCGGGATGAGATTTGTTAAAATATGCATAATAAATATTTATACATGATGCCATGTTTCTGACATTACTAGTTGATAAGTTCGTCATTTCCTTTTTTTAACATTTGTTTAAATATATTATTAATATCTTTATTTTCAACGTTTTTCCATACCCTGTTTGTACATATATTTCTATTTAAAACTTAATTATATAATAAAGTGTAAACTTAAATAGATTACGTTTTGACCATTCATAACAAAATAGATAAATACAGCAACAAACAATAAATAATACCAGAAAAAAAAGAAAAAATGAATACCCATCGCATTATGTATTTTCATTATTTACTCATTTGAAGGAGCCCGTGCATGTACGTTGTTTTATTTAAAGTTTTAATAATGGCCATATTTTAGTAAATTTTCGTTTTCTTATATGTTTAGTACCCATTTTTTCTTTCTCTTTGTGTTGCAAGAAGAAAAAAGAGCGGGAATCTTCCACATGTATACGTAAAACGATATCTATACAATTTTCCATTAATACAATTTGTTGCAAATAAAGTTGGTGATTTTTAAATAGTAAAATAAAAAATTTCCCTTGAATATATTATATATAAGTCAATATAATCAGACGTGTTACATTCCTCGAAATACTTATTTCCAGGCCAGCGGTTCCGCCCAGTACCTATATGACGCTACATACTTTTATGGATTATGGCTAAACCATAGCAACACTGTCGGCATTAATATCAGGAACGGAAGTGCTATGATGGCGTTCAGCAGGGGACTTTCTTTTAACGGTTCGTAACACAAATATTTCTTATCAATTTATAAGAATAGATGCTGCCTGTTTCGGCTTTTCTTTTAATATATAGAACTATCAGGATCATTTTTCCTCCGCATATTTTGCTAATTTTAAGCAGCGCCTTTAAATAGACTATAAACGGGTCCTGTTTTAAGTGGGAAACAGTGTTAACATGTATTTTGCACTATTACGAGTGTATTAACCAACGTGTAATAAACGTAATAGCCCCCAACAAGTTGCAAGCACTATAGAAACCATCACGTCTTTGCCATCATACATAAAACAGTGTTCATGGTGTTTACAATTCTTCTTGTTATAGACCCAATGTAAGTATTTATCTAGTTCATATGGTGTAACAATGATGTCTTTAAATATAACATAGATATAAAAGTCGAACAGGAAATGTAGTATTCAGGACCACAGTCAACCACAAACACAGGCTCACGTTACGTTTTGTAAATAAACGGAAGTAACAGTAACTGAACAGTTCAATATGTACATGTACGTATTAAAGGATATACGGCAAACATGTTTTAGTTCCTGCCGATAAAGCAGCTAATAATGTAACTATTGTTTGACACTACATTACGTCAATGTTTTATCTCTGGAACTCGGTAGCACCAATTCGTATACACCAGTACATTCTACTGAGGAGGATGTTGTTTCCACACATATCACTCGGTGCACTACTTCCAAGGCTGGGGTAGACGAAAAGCAAAACAAACTGCCTACTATGTACTGGATTCCTAATTACATAATAATCCATATAAGGCCCGCTTTATTTCGAATTCTAGTGCCTGCACTACAACGAACATTTCCAAACTGTTAACTTCTTTTCTTACTGCCGTTAAAGATCACGTTAAACGATATTGTGATAAAACTTATGAAAACACTGGAATTAATTTGTTTAGGTCTATAAATATTCAGGAGAAGTGCTTGATAAAATGTTCAATTAACGTCATGTTTCATCTATAAGCACTTATGATTTCTCTACACTATATACAAATTTACCACATCATCTCATCAAAGACAAGCTAATTTCTCTTCTTCAAAAAACATTCGCTAGAGGAAATACTACATCTTTGGCCTGTAATAATATTAAAGCGTTTTTTACATACTATGTGGACTTCCGCTCTTCGGGGCACGCCGTTCGACATGAGGAAGCAATTAACTCCATGTCCACCGCCGTATGCATGCCATCTTCGGGATGGTTAACATTGTATATTATTGATTTTATGAATATTGAGTTTTGCTCAACCCAGGGTTAGAGGGCGTGAGCGGTAGCTAGCATATTTCACTACCGCTCATGAACAGTCTCAATCAAACCGAGACTGCAATATTTCGTATCTGTCGTGCTCGGCCGTTTCCAAAGGTCCATTATTATACTCTTGCTATGAAGTTTGTGAAGCACTCATCTTCCTATCAGATAATATTTTCGTCAGGTATAGACACATTGTTGGTATCCCTATGGGTACGAACTGTGCACCACTTGTCGCATATTTGTTTTTTTTGCTATGAAAGAGATTTCATGTTGAGTCTTTCACCAGGTACCCAGGAAGATGTTATTGAAGCCTTTAATGACACCTCTCGGTATCTGGATGACATATTGAACATTGACAACCCTTTCTTTCCAACTATGGTTAATATATCTGATAATATCTCTTCTTTTATTGATTTAGATCTCTCGATTGAAAATTGTGAAACAATTAGCAAAATCTATGACAAGAGAAATGATTTTAATTTGACATTAAGTATCCCCACTTGGATGGGGATGTTCTCCGAGCAACTTCTTATGGGGTGTATGTGTCTGAACGTATTCGTTTTTCAAGAGCTGGTACTCGAGTTGAAGACTTTAATATTCGTAATCTTTGTATAACCAAAACGCTACTCAGTCACAGTTACCGTTACCATAAACTTCGTAAAACCTTTGCAAAATGTTATTATCGTAACCTGATCTTCTTTCCATATAAAAAAGTAATTTAAGGACTATTCTGCGACAAGGACTATCACAACCTGACTTATATGGTGATGTCATTTATAAACTTCGTAAGATTCTTGGTCATAATCACTTCAATACTATCTTTGTTAAACTTGTTAAAAAGTTTATCAAAGAAGGTCAGGACCCTATCATTTTGCAACGTACTGCATGCTTGGTGGTGGACCGTTTTACAGTTCGCCACTATGCTTTCCTATTTAATTGTACGATGACCGGACAGGCTGTGGACCCTATGATGAGGCCTACGTAAAGCCCAATGGGACGGTGGCGTTTGATGTTTGTCTATGATCTTTCTTGTCGTGCCCTTAATGGTTTATTCTCTTGTTGCTCTGGCTTCTGCCAAGTCATTGAGTACCTTTATTGTGGCTTTCTAGGCTATTGTTTTTTTGTATTATATTTACACGAGCATATTTGTGTTTTACTTATATTGCCTATTGATGCTGCCTTGTTGGTTAGAGATTAGATCATGGCGGGGATTTCTTTATTTACACTGTCCTGTTTTAATGGGATGACAGTAGGGTAAGTGTGAGGTTTGGTGCACCCTAGAACCGGTTTAAACCCCCAGTGGCCTTTGTTGCCACTGACCGTTCCAAGACGGTAGCCCTATTGTCAACCCATTTGTGTTTGTGATTTCGTTTGCATTTTGTATTACTTTTGCCTTCTCGTTTGTCTGTTTGCTTGTTTGTTTTTGTGTTTTGTGGTTGACTGTCGTCCTTTGAATGCAGCTTTCCCTGTCCGATATTTGTATCTTTCTTTGCAGTATTTATGCACATCGAGTTATTATACCGAGATCATTTTGACTTAAAACCTGCTTGCATATTATTTAGAAGGTAGACATGTTATACACAAAATTGCGTTGAACTATTAAAATAGTTTTCAATGGTACACTGTCCGTAAGTAACGCATATAGACTAAAGAAAATAAACGTAACTCCGTATTGATAATCAAATATCTTGGCGTGCACCCAGTATCTTGACGTGCATTTAACTTAAAACTATAATTTTATTTCAGTCTATAGTATTTTGGTCTGATATTATTATTCCGCTTGTTTTGTGTGAATCTTGCGTGTCAGATAAACGTTCATAAGCGTAACCAAGGGTTACGTCATATAACGCGAGCAGCAATTACTAACGACGTTTTCGGAAATAAATGGTCCTGGCACGTATTTGGTTATTAGGAGGACCCATTATGTTCACGGTGGTTTCACGACGGTTTCACGACGGTTTTTGCTGCGGTGCTGTCTTAGGTGTTTGGGACGAAAAGGAACATCATCTTGACGTGACGTAACACCTGGACGTCATTGTTTAGGACGGTTGTTGGTCAAACAGTCTCTCTCAGACGTTGAAATAGTCTTATTATAATGCATTTATGCACGCCAAGATGGACAGATACCGTACACTGCGAAATTCCGTTCAGCAGCTATCTGACGGCGTCTTCACGTTGATCTTTACCTAAACTGCTAAACGTGGCATCAACACAAGTTTATTAAATTTGACAAAAATCCTGGATTCTTGATGAATGATGACTCGCGACGAAATCTATGCAGACAATGGCAAGTGTATCTGAATACACATTCCACGACCCGTGCATACGTTAAAATTTGTATTTCACGTTTTACGCAACATTAATTTTCAATAAAAAGTATACCAGTTTTCGCGCCCAAAATAATAGTGTTAACTGTTTTATCAAAATGTCAATTTGTAAATCGATTGGTAGACATATGAAGCGTTTTAAGAATGTATCATTCTATAGTATAAAATATTGAAAATGAATAAAAACCTATATAGAAAAAAAATAGGTATCAATCCAAATATAAAGTTCAAAATAAAACCTGCACCATTTACATACAATGCAAATGCATTACATTGACGCTCCTATTTTGTCAGGTTTATATTTTCTACAAAATATTTTAGTTGAAAAACTCGACGACTTTTTTTTGTTTAAATAATAACTTGTTTATTTATATGGGACTTTAGGCTATGAACGTTTTTTATTTTTTAACTGAATGATGCTTTAGGATACAAACTGGATACATCCTAAGGTGTTTCTAATTATTTATTTTATCTATTTTTACAATAACATATTGTTAGAGATTTCCCTTTAATGGATTGTACTGTTATGTACACTGTCTTGACAAAAGGAGCGCTGAAGAAAGGATAAGGAGCGCTGAAGAAAGGATAATAGCGAGGTTGTGTACACTTAAAATCGATTTAATCTAAGCATGGGGCCATATTGCCTAATGACCGTTCAGAGTCGGTAAACAGTCTTCACCACTCTTGTGTTGAGTATTGTCCTGTTCATTGTATAGTTAATTCACTCTTTGTTTGTGGTTCAGTGCGGATCTACGGTGCCATTGCGTTTGGAAGCTGTGATTTATATAGAACCATTTTCTCACTGTTGTGATTTTGAAACTGAGTATCACTTACTAAAGTGATATTTGTATTATTTAAAAATGTTCAATAAAAAACACTGAGTGTAATACACAATTTACAAAGCAGCAACTTGGAAGCCAAAGCGATATTTACGACATAGTTAACGTTGCCAAGCAATAAATTAGGTTGAGTCAATAAATAACGTTCTGCTTGGCCTTCACACCTTTTAATAAAAACAATTCATTAAACCCACCAGTGAGCAATTATCAAGTAGATAGTGGGAAATCAGAAACCTCAATGATAATAAATATAATTGCTTTATTTCATGGTACTCGATCCATTTAAAACTAGTGTTCTCCCATGCGGTCATTAAATAGAAGGGAAAACAATAAAATAAATAAAAGGTGTTTATAGATATACAAATAAAATCGAGTCTGCTACTTTATCTCTTGTTTGTGTTTGTTGATTCCAAGGAATCCCCTTACAGCATATATTAAGGTCTGCTTTATTATTTCAGTAAATCATCTATGCAGTTATCTCAGTAAAGCATTGATGCGTAATTAAAACATAAGTCCATTATAGCATAATAACGGAGGAAACAATCAGTATTGAACATGTTGGACACAGAGAATATAACATGAGCGCCTTTTTAATACTGAATGTAATTAACGAGTTGAATGACATTATGTAATGCGAGGCTAGACCGAGCATCATACCAAATTTACAAACGAGTTTAATATATTAAAACATAACTAACAAAAAGCCTCATAGTGAGCATGTTTTGTTGTAGCTCCCAATAATTATATAACGTTACCATAGGATGACGTCTTATGTTTGTATGATGACGTCGTATGTTGATTCGGTATTTTACGTACGCCACCGAACATCAAAACTACGTCGTCGATTTGTGTAATCGGGTATTCTAAACTGTCACGGGAATCAATCCGGCAACTACGTCGCACACCAAGCTGAACGGAAAGGATAGACCGATGATTTGGCCTTCATTTGCATATTTATTTCACATGTGTAATGGGTTAAATATAGCATGGCTTTATGTGGACTTACTATGAAATTTGTGAAGCACTCATCTTCCTATTAGATAATATTTTCGTCAGGTATAGAACCACCGTTTATAGACAAATTGATGGTATCCCTATGGGTACGAACTGTGCACCACTTGTCGCAGATTTTTTTTTATTTTGCTATGAAAGAGATTTCATGTTGAGTCTTTCACCAGATACCCATGCAGATGTTACTGAAGCTTTTATTGAACATTGATAACCCTTTCTTTCCAACTATGGTAAATAATATTTATCCTAAAGAACTTCATCTTAACAAAGCTAATATATCTGATAATAACGCTTCTTTTCTTGATTTAGATCTCTCGATTGAAAATTGTGAAATAATTAGCAAAATCTATGACAAGAGAGATGATTTTAATTTTGACATTGTTAATTATCCCCACATGGATGGGGATGTTCCACGAGCACTTCTTATGGGATGTATGTGTCTCAACTTATTCGTTTTTCAAGAGCTTGTACTCGAGTTGAGGACTTTAATATTCGTAATCTTTGTATAACTAAAAAGCTACTCAGTCAGGGTTACCGTTATCATAAACTTCGTAAAACCTTTGCAAAATTTGATTATCGTAACCCTGATCTTCTTTCCAAGTATAAACGTAATTTAAGGACTCTTCTGCGACAAGGACTATCACAACCTAACTTCTATGGTGATGTGAATTATAAACTTCGTAAGATTCTTGGTCATGATTATTTTCATACTTTGTTAAACATATTAAAAAGTTTATTAAAAGAGGTTAATGCACTATCATTTTGCAACGTACTGCCTGCTTGGTGGTGGACCCTTTTACAGTTTGCCACTATGCTTTCCTCTTTAGTTGTACGATGACAGGACAGGCTGTGGACCCTATGATGACGCCTACATAAAACCCATTGGGACGGTGGCGTTTGATGTTTGTCTATGATCTTTCTTGTCGTGCCCTTAATGGTTTATTCTCTTGTTGCTCTGGCTTCTGCCAAGTCATTGAGAACCTTCATTGTGGCTTTCTATGCTTTTGTTTTTGTGTATTATATTTACACGAGCACATTTGTGTTTTACTTATAATGCCTATTGATGCTGCCTTGTTGGTTAGAGATTAGATCATGAAGGGGATTTCTTTATTTATACTGTCCTGTTTTAATGGGATGTAGTAGGGTAAGTGTGAGGTTTGGTGCACCCTAGAACCGGTTAAAAAACCCAGTGGCCTATGTTGCCAAGGCGTTCCATGGCGGTAGCCCTATTGTCAACCCTTTTGTGTTTGTGAAGTCGTTTGCATTTTGTTATTACTTTTGCCTTCTCGTGTGTCTGTTTGCGTGTTTGTTTTTGTGTTTTGTGGTTGACTGTCGTCCTTGAATGCTGCTTTCCCTGTCCGATATTTGTATCTTTCTATATTACTCTCAAACACCATAATTTATGTGATAAACTATTTTATAACATTGGAGTGCTCAGCATCTTGTTATTGATTTATTTGTTGGGGGTTATTGTTAAGTCAAAACACATATTGACCCTAAAATCCAAAATGAAACGGTAGTTCAAGACTCTTTTCACAGGCCTAGGATGTATGTTATTGTCTCCCATATGGTTGGTGTGACATTTCTTTGTAATTGTATCAGGTATATCCGGACCCTGCGACATAGGACACAATGGTGATAGGATTCCGTACTTCTGGATCTATGAATTTCTCGGTGACGAAAGACAGCCTGAGATTGTTGCTATTGCTAGAACGAAAGATAAGGTAACCTCTTTTAGCTGAACTTGTTTGATTTATACTGAAATATACCATACTTTTGTTTTAGTGTCCTTCTGTTTCTTACGTTATAATATTTGTTGTTTCATGTATGCAAGTCGTGTTCCCGTGAAAATGCGCGTAATGGTTTTCAATTGCCTGCATCGAATACCAAGAAATAAACCGTCTTTATTTTCATTAACACAGTAATGTGGCATTACCGACTTTTCTATGGCAGACATAATGTCGTCTGAAACATTACAATAGGTCAGACAAATGCATTGTTTGAATATACAGTTTTAGTTCTCCGTGGAACGACAGTCTGCAATCGGATGTACACACTTTATTCTCGATAACTACACCGTCCATTATGCAGGCACTGCTTAGTTTAAACTTAGTTAGTTTACATCGATTGTAAAGAAAGCTCTTTAACTTATTTTAATCACTCCCGATGTCTGGGTAGAAGCAGTACTCAGCAAATGCAGACAAAACGTCTCTTGCACAGAGACACACCACATATGATCATGGCCGGGATCTAACCTACTGTTTGAACAGGCACTGTTTGATTTTCGAAATCATTCTTGACATATCTTCCTTTTATAACTATCAGTTAAGTGCGTTCCAATGTTGAATAACGTTTTTTTGAGACAAACAGCTTGATACACACACAGTTTGCTGCCGATAAAAGCGTATACTTAACATCAACGTCTATACAAGTTGTGGTGTTTACTTGAAAATTGGTATCAAATATAAAATACTTTGATATAAAGAATCCTCGGCATGAAGGGAATAGTTCAGTAACAAAACAGCTGTTGGTCCATCTATAACAAACAAATAGCGAATTGAATTATAAATGTGAAGGTTTAAGAAATAACGGTAACAAATTAAAATATATTACATTTAAAAAAAATAAAAAAACGTTTACAAATAAATGTATTATTAGACTATTATTATTATATGATAAAGACTAGCATGCGGAATAATACAGTACATGCTTTACATGCTTCAATATAACAGGTACCAAAAGGTAATCCAAACTATGTCGAAATTGTATCATATTCATTTGCCATTCGAACAAATTAAAATATATTACATTTAAAAAAATAAAAAAACGTTTACAAATAAATGTATTATTAGACTATTATTATTATATGATAAAGACTAGCATGCGGAATAATACAGTACATGCTTTACATGCTTCAATATAACAGGTATCATATTCATTTGCCATTCGATCTTAAAGACACATTTCGAGCCTATTGGATTTTGGTTGGGGGGGTGGGGGGGGGGGGGGATTGGGCTGTAAATCACTGTTAGCCAAACAATTTCATGAGCAAAGTGTGATATTCAATTTTTTTTCAGATTATGAGGCCCACCCAATAAAGCATTTGTGACCAGTACACATAATAACACATTAAAGAATGTTGTATATTTATTGTGTTGTGCTCTGAATTTTGGTCTAAAAACAATTAAGAAATACCAGATAAGTTTTATATTCAAAAGCTAAATTATGAACATATATTTCTTCATTAAAGTAAATTACAAAGTGTTGTTAAGCTATTCTTACCCTCAATATAGCAATGCTATACAAATAAAAAACTAAGAGCGGGCCTCAATTTATATACCTGAGTTGATCAGCTATGAAGCGTGCTTGCTGTAAATATTCAAGCTTCCCGTGGTTTTTCAATGACCAAGTAACGTTGGGAAATGTGTCTTTAAACAAACCTTCTCAGAGTACTTTTATCAATGACAGAAACGTCGCAATATGTAATTGCTATGACTATCAAGATGTATTTGATAAACAAGAAGCAATAAGTATGAACCTGGCATTAACATCGACATTAACGGGAACATCTTCGCTTTGATGTTCACTTACTTTAAGAAACTTGGATGACCTTTCTGGCTCCTTAATATCCTGTTAAAGCTCGATTCAATCTTAATTATGTGCTTTCAATTACTTTGAAGTTGCATATATTGCCCCCAACCGTGTCTAACTACGTGTTATGTGAATATTCTGGATTGATACACTTCTTATTTGACGGTTGCATCTAGTTTGTTATAATATGTACCACGACTGACAGTAGTAGCAATTCAACTGTTTAGCTGATTCATACTACTAACATTTTCTAAAATAATGTTATAAATTTATTAGCAAGATGTTTGTTTCAAACACGGAAATAGGTTATAACGGATACGCCTGGCTTTCAATGGTTCACCACAAATGGATTACCCCCGAAGGATACACCAGACTGTGGGTTCTTTGGTGAGCTATGCCCCGTTTTTCTTGAAGGTAAGATACATTGATCCCAAGCTTTGTCTATTAACTATATAATATTCTGACGATGTTTTGGCAGAATAATATTTATGAAATAGTATGTTATAGGGTAATTAATTTAAATAGGTTATACTGCTTTTATTGCTTAAGGATTTACTTCAAACTCTACGTTAACACATTATTAGCATTCATTATTTATAATAACCATTAATAAACAAAACTGGCTAGTGTATTTAGTACACAAAACTGTAAATCGTATTAATTTAACTAAACTGACCAACGTATTTAGTCAACGCTAATTTTTTGCGAAAAACGTGTATTTTCCTGCCACTGACTGACGCATCTGTGCAGTGTGGCGGCAGTAAAACGTATCCCCGCGCTTGCAATCAGTACTGTTATTCATTCGATCTTTGGAGATCGCTGAGCCCGATACTTATATTAATTATCGTTTCCTTTTGTTTTCTTACTTAATTTTCGATTCAGTGGTTCCACTACTCCGGCTTATTAAAGGCTCTGGGTATTGTTTAACCACTTATAGGATATGTGTCTGCTTTTTAATTTAGTCTTTTAACTGTTACTTGTGATATGCAGGCTTCATAACCGCTGCTCCCAGCTAAATTATATTATATTTATTTCGCTCTTTGGCGCATTTAATTTTATTAGATACTGG
This sequence comes from Cyrtodaria siliqua, assembly GCA_037043455.1. Lineage (NCBI taxonomy): Eukaryota > Metazoa > Mollusca > Bivalvia > Adapedonta > Hiatellidae > Cyrtodaria > Cyrtodaria siliqua. The sequence continues at coordinate 18,642 of JAWPHD010001956.1, forward strand.
GACCATACGCCGTACGACATGGGGAAGCAATAAACTCCATGTCCACCGCCATATGCATGCCATCTTCGGGATGGTTCAAATTGTGTACTATTGATTTATTAATATTGAGTTCTGCTCAACCCAGGGCTAGAGGGCGTGAGCGGTAGCTAGCATATTTCACTACCGCTCATGAACAGTCTCAATCAAACCGAGACTGCAATATTTCGTATGTGTCGTTTTCGGCCGTTTCCAAAGGTCCATTATCATACTCTTTTTTTTACACATAAATGACACGTATTTCCGACGTTACGAAATGTGAAGGCTGAATGCTACATGTCCTGTTCGACTTTCATATCATCTGTTCTACCCGAGATTTTAGTAAATATGAGGTGTTTAACCTTTCTAAGCTTTGCATTACAAAACAAGGCTCTCCCTTTAAAGATACCCTTACATTTAATTTAAGAAAGACGTTTGACAATTGCGTTGATTGTAACTATTATATACTCTTAAAGTATAAAGGTAATTTAAAAAACTCTTCTATGACAAGGACTATCCCAACCTGACTTTTACGATGACGAACTTTACAAATTACACGAGATCCTCGTTATGATCACTTCAATACAATTTATATCAAACATGAGAATCATGGTCCTATAGAAATAACAACACCCATACGCAATGGCACCGTAGGTCCTCACTGCACTGCACCACCAACAAACAGCCAAATAAATATGCGATGAAAAGGAAAATACATAACATAAAGAGCGGTGAAGAAGGATAAAAATATCGGACAGGGAAAGCAGCATTCAAGGACGACAGTAAACCACAAAACACAAAAACAAACACGCAAACAGACAAACGAAAAGGTAAAAGTAATAAAAAATGCAAACGACATCAAAAACACAAAAGGGTTGACAATAGGGCTACCGCCTTGGAACGGTCAGTGGCAAAGTAGGCCACTGGGGATTTAAACCGGTTCTAGGGTGCACCAAACCTCACACTTACCCTACTGTCAACCCATTAAAACAGGACAGTGTAAATAAAGAAATCCCCGCCATGGTCTAACCAACAAGGCAGCATCAGTAGGCAATATAAGTAAAACACAAATATGCTCGTGTAAATATAATACAAAAAAATCAATAGCCTAGAAAGCCACAATGAAGGTACTCAGTGACTTGGCAGAAGCCAGAGCAACAAGAGAATAAACCATTAAGGGCACAACAGGAAAGACAAACATCAAACGCCACCGTCCCAATGGGTTTTAGGTAGGCGTCATCATAGGGTCCACAGCCTGTCCGGTCATCGTACAATTAAAGATGAAAGCATAGTGGCGAACTGTAAAAGGGTCCACCACCAAGCATGCAGTACGTTGTAAAATGATAGGGTTATAACCTCTTTTGATAAACTTTTTAACAACTTTTAACAAAGATAGTATGAAAGTGATCATGACCATGAATCTTACGAAGTTTATAAATCACATCACCATAGAAGTCAGGTTGTGATAGTCCTTGTCGCAGACGAGTCCTTAAATTACTTTTATATTTGGAAAGAAGATAAGACAGATTTATCGGCTTGGAACGGCCAGTGGGCACTGTGACCTACTGGTCAGCTTAAGTCCTTTTGATGTGTTCACAACCTCGCTATTATTCTGTTACCAGGTCCCAAATTGACACGACAGTTTAAACAAATATACACCCCATCGAAAGGAAATCTCTAACAATAAAGTTAGGACATTTATTAAAAGACGTTTATGATCCCATAAAGTTATAACGCATTGCATTTTAAGTGTCTGACCCATTTACGTCAACCACTACATTTTTTCTCTTTCATTGTACGATAACCGTACGGATTCGGGACCCTTTGATGACGTCTACCTAAATCTCGAAAAGGACGGTTACGTTTAGTGTTTTTCTTCAGTTACTTCTACTCAATGATCTAAGTCGGTAACCCTGGATTATGGTTGCAAGTACATTGACTATTACTTTTGCCCATTTGATTTAGTTTGTGGCACAGTGATGACATGCTGTATGTGTGTCCTATGTTTGATATAGGACCATTCTCCCGTGTGTGTCTTAACCTTGTGTCTTGTTGTTTTTTTACTGGTTTTCTGGTCGTTTGGGAGTATCAATCCCAGTCCGAGTCTGTGTGACTTTAACGTAGCTCATCTCTTAAGCCGGTGCTAGGAGGCGTGAGAGGTGTTAAGCTTGATATTTCCTCGCATGAACACACTCAATAAAAGCGAGTCTGCTACTTGTGGCTGTTGCTTCCAATGGATCCACTTTTCCGTATATATTGACATTTACACTAGCATTGGTTTAGTGCTGTTTGGAGGCCGTAAAAAGTCGCCCGATTAAAAATCAGTAGTGTCATTACTTACTGGTCCTTTGGGATCATCGAGCCCAGTCTTTGTGGATTTAAATTAGATTATCGCTTATGCCGGTGCTAGAAGGCGTGACAGGTGTGGCACTGTACCTTACTCCTCATAAACAGACTCAATGAAACCGAGTCTTCTACTTTCTCTTGTTTGTGTTTGTTGATTCCAAGGGATCCACTTTTCTGTATTTATTGTATTATACGAGTATATGTTTATGTATGTATACATGTATATTATTATCTCTGTATTTTACATGTATTGCTGTTTAAAGCTAGTTGTCTGTTTTATGAGAGGATATTATGCGGATTTCCTAATTAACTCTTATATGTGGATGACATTCGTTAACTTTAAGGTTTGGGGCACGTAAGATCACGGTATCTTTCATCAACGTATTTGCCACATACCACACCACCAAACCGTTTATGTTAGTCACGTCTAACAAAGTAACACTTACTTTAAAATGTATATGTCACATGTATTAGCATTTTGCTTATTTGCTTAAAATGCGTGTTGTTGGATGACATCTTTAGAGGAATGATACATTACATGTTTGACTTATGCATTAATGTTTTCAGTAAACTGACTAGATTTATTTCTGAAAAAAACTGACTGTCGCATTTTTTGGACTGTCCTATCTGGCGTATTCAGTATTTTAACACAAACTTTCTTTTTTTGTCTTTAAGAAGTTACCATTTCCTGAATTTAACCGTCAGTACTCACATTTTAAGCACACTACTTCAACACTTGTTTTCCAGATAATACCTTGACTGTTATTGCTTCCTGTCTGTCGGTGTTGGCTGTAATTTCGGTGGTTGCTGTGATCGGCTATATTATCAGGTACTATTAACGTCTGTAATCAAAAGGAAATAAATGCCACGGCAAAGTATAGATGCAGAAAACATACTGTGAAGTTATATGTTGTGTCCTGTTTGATTGATATAGAATATTAAGACGATATGAAATACAGTACTAATTATAATACATGGAGCTTGAATTTTCGAATTTTGAAATTAAATACTATCGATTGACAAAAATAACGCGCATTTACATTTCTCTTTATGCGACAATCAACTGTGGTATATTCGAAAACAAGTGCTGTACTCTATATAGTTGTAGATGATAACCATGATAACACGACAATCTATTTATACCCACAGTATTGCTGTAAAGGGGAATTGTTCAAGCGGTTATAGTGACAGTTGATAGAAGTTCTATAAGTTCTTAATTTATTTTCAAAATAAAGGATTTTAGTAAACGGAATGACTCCTATAGATAATATTGTATTTCAAATGTACACTTGATGTATGGTACATCATAGCCATTTGTCAATATTAACGACTGAGGTATTTTCATTAATTATTAAAATTAGCTGGAGACGCTATATCTATCTATATAAAAGGTGTTTGAACTGTTCAAGATGTTTATCTCATACAAAATTATTTATTTATTTTTATTCAAAATTAGCATAGCTATGCTTCGCATGTTTCATTGTAGTACATACACAAAATATGTCTTGAGTTTAATCCTGAAACACGTCTACAAACAAATGTTTCTGGTCATTCTACGCCAAATTTTTAATAAGATAAAAATATTTATTTTGAACATTTTGTAGTTTTCCTAAAAAATAGCGTCTCCAGCTAATTTTAATAATTAATGAAAATACCTCAGTCGTTAATATTGACTATTAACTTTTCTCTCTTGCTTGTGTTTGTTGCTTCCAGTGGACCCCATTTTCAGTATATATTGATTCAAATTTAAACTAATTAAAGATCATGTTAACTGTCTTTCAGAAAACGTCAGATAGAAAATATCATGATGAAGAGTATATGGAAGGTAAACATCATTGACATAGAGCTACAGAAGTCCAAAATCGGTATGGGATCAAGAGTAAGTATAAATAAAATAGTTATCTACTCAAAGATAATAAACGTAGATATGACATCAATGACAAAAGGCTACGTAAGACAACCAGGTGAAATCCAGAATAAGTATAAATACAATGTAAATGTGCACCACAGGTAAAACTACACCAGTTTCAGAAGTCAAACATCGAAAGTGAACATTCTGTGCCATAAACAACAGAACAGAAGTCAAACGTCGCTTGAATACGACATAGAGTTTCAGAAGTCGAACATCGGGAGGGATGTAATATAAGTATACATTCAAGTAATATTTATAGCATAACTTTTCCAGTATATGCGATTTATACTGCTTCTCGTGGACCGTAGGCCCGAGAGTGCAGTATAAATCGCATATGAGAAAAATATGCTATAAATGTTTTGTACCTTAGTCATGTATCCAAGTACGCGCGTGCGAGAAGTTTTATTGCGTTGCATTTTTCAGTAAAAATAACAGCCCGATCCAATCAAAAAGTAGCATTATCACGCGGCATGAACATGACGCATGTTTGATTATTACAGCCAATCGCCTTTGTTATTGAAGCCTTTAATGGCACCTCTCGGTATCTGGATGACATAATGAACATTGACAACCCTTTCTTTCCGACTATGGTTATTAATATATAACCTAAAGAACTTCAGCTTAACGAAGCCAATATATCTGATAATAACGCTTCTTTTCTTGATTTAGATCTCTCGATTGAAAATGGTGAAATAATTACCAAAATCTATGACAAGAGAGATGATTTTAATTTTGACATTGTTAATTATCCCCACTTGGATGGGGACGTTTCCGAGCAACTTCTTATGGGGTTTATGTATCTCAAATTATTCGTTTTTCAAGAACTTGTACTCGAGTTGAGGACTAAAAAGCTACTCAATCAGGGTAACCTTTACCATAAACTTCGTAAAACCTTTGCAATATTTTATTATCGTAACCCTGATCTTCTTTCCAAATATAAAAGTAATTTAAGGACTCTTCTGCGACAAGGACTATCACAACCTGACTTCTATGGTGATGTGATTTATAAACTTCGTAAGATTCTTGGTCATGATCACTTTCATTCTATCTTTGTTAAACTTGTTAAAAGTTTATCAAAAGAGGTTATGACCCTATCATTTTGCAACGTACTGCATGCTTGGTGGTGGACCCTTTTACAGTTAGCCACTATGCTTTCATCTCTAATTGTACGATGACCGGACAGGCTGTGGACCCTATGATGACGCCTACCTAAAGCCCACTGGGACGGTGGCGTTTGATGTTTGTCTATGATCTTTCTTGTCGTGCCCTTAATGGTTTATTCTCTTGTTGCTCTGGCTCCTGCCAAGTCACTGAGTACCTTTATTGTGTCTTTCTAGGCTATTATTTTTTTTATATTATATTTAGCATATTTGTGTTTTACTTATATTGCCTATTGATGCTGCCTTGTTGGTTAGAGATTAGATCATGGCGGGGATTTCTTTATTTACACTGTCCAGTTTTAATGGGATGACAGTAGGTTAAGTGTGAGGTTTGATGCACCCTATAAATATACTGGTTGTGTACCAGTTATCGTCATTCACCAGATTTCGTCATTATCAATAAAACGCTCAATATTGTGATTATTTTTCGACCCCACTTTACAAATCACTACACACTATCATCAGACGATTGGAGAGGAAAGATTATTTTAGAAATGTTAACAAACACTCTCAAACCAACCCGTTTACCTGTATAAATACCGTTATAAACAAAACACAATCGGGGGAATCACGCGCTAATGCGCATGCGCAGGAAAATATCCTTCTAAAATAGATGACCTTTTACGTCGAACCATTGAATCAATTTGACATTCCCAAAAAAATAAAAGCATGTGTTAACAATTTTCAGCCAAGGATGACAACTTGTTCACGTCATGCGGACAGTTATTTCCTTTTAAATTATGAACGTCGAAGTGAAGTAAATTACATCCGATAAATACAGTTGAAAAAACATTTTAAATTGTAGATATCATTTTTTTCAAGATATTTTTTTTGAGTATTCATATGCAATGGTATATTTATGTTTCAATTAATAACTATACACACGTTTTCATCCTCCCAAACATGGATTATTCGGTATTAAACTGAACATGACGATAACTACTACATTCGGCTCAAACGACCGGCCCAGTTCAGTCTATATTTAGTAACGGTCACGTGACACTTGTTACTAAGAATAGGAATAATGTAAACACAGAATATTTACGGCAAATGGGTAAGCTTCTCTACTGGCAAAAATATTTATGAGATGACTAGTTTTGATTTAAATATATTAAAGAATCAACATAAAAATGACGATATCTGGTATACAGCCAGTATGGATAATAATATTTCCTTAGAAGATGTTTTTAATTAGTTTCGTGACGCAACAGGGGATGTTATACAGCTTCCAAATAAAGATGCTGAAGATTTTTGTTGAAATCATAACTTATGGTGATGTGATTTATAAACTTCGTAAGATTCTAGGTCATGATCCCTTTCATACTATCTTTGTTAAAATTGTTAAAAAGTTTATCAAAAGAGGTTATGACCCTATCATTTTGCAACGTACTGCATGCTTGGTGGTGGACCCTTTTACAGTTCGCCACTATGCTTTCTTCTTTAATTGTACGATGACCGGACAGGCTGTGGACCCTATGATGACGTCTACCTAAAGCCCATTGGGACGGTGGCGTTTGATGGTTGTCCATGATCTTTCTTGTCGTGCCCTTAATGGTTTATTCTCTTACTGCTTTGGCTTCTGCAAAGTCACTGAGTACCTTCATTGTTTTTTTGTATTGTTTTAATGGGATGACAGTAGGGTAAGTGTGAGGTTTGGTGCACCCTAGAACCGGTTTAAACCCCCAGTGGCCTACTTTGCCACTGACCGTTCCAAGGCGGTAGCCCTATTGTCAACCCTTTTGTGTTTGTGATGTCGTTTGTATTTATTATTACTTTTGCCTTCATGTTTGTCTGTTTGCGTGTTTGTTTCTGTGATTTGTGGTTGACTTTCCTCCTTGAATGCTACTTTCCCTGTCCGATCTTTTTATATTTCTTTGTATATTATTGGGCAAATGCAATGTCAAGGAGTGCTGTTTTTTGGTAATTTGATTGACAGGTTGTGTGTAAACATTACACCAGCGCGTGCGTATAATTGAATAGACCATGATATAACCGTCGAATCTGTCATTTATAGCACGGCTAAAACATATCAGCATTTATAGCACGGTTTAGGCTCAGGCCTTCAGGTTTATTCAAATGATATCATAAGCAAGAACAAAGGAAAACCATTAGAGCTACGGTACAATGTACATTTACAGCACATGTAAAATGAACATCCATGACATAGAGCTACAGTCCAAAATCGGGATGAGATCAAATGTAAGTATGAATACAATGTACAGGTATACACATGCAAACTTCAATGACATAACGCTACAGAAGTCAGATTCTGCATGTACAACACATGGACATTAAACATCAATGCCTGACATATGTATCTAAAGTGTGGATGGTTTCGGGAGAAAATATTGATACATAAAAACAGATTAAAAACAAGATATATGAAAGCGAACTTGTTACTGTTTACTGTTATGCCTCTGCTTAGTATGCTGCATGTTGGATTTATGCTGAAATATAAGTATACTGTTCCATATGCAACATATAACTTATTCCTGTTGAATGTGTGTCAGTGGCTGTGCTAAAGTGATCACATAGCTTATCATGTTTTAGTTTTAGTTAACTATAAGCAGTATTTGTATGTATTGTGACATAATGAACATTGGACGTGGGTAGTTGAATTGAATCGGATGTTATAGTCGCACCAACAGCTAAAAGTAGATATAAAGGTCGAACAGGAAATCCAGCTTTTAAGGACCACAGTCAACTAAAAGCACGCAAAAAAACAAACAAAACATATAAAGATGACTAAAAATAAACTAAGGTAATATCCCAGTTTCCAGTGGTGGAGGAATACCCCAGTTGCCCCTATGGGCAATTTTCGTGCTCAGTGAGGCACTTTAGTAGAACCACTGACGTTCCGCAAGTCTGCCGGATAGCTTTCTCACATACCCATGAGGAATTAAACCGACAGCGGAGAGAGGCAAGTGATTCCAAAGCAGAGACATTAATAACACGGCCACGGAGGCTCCCGTGGACATGGGAAGAGATAACGAACATATTTTTAAAATGATTGCTTTCATTTTCATTTAGATAAACATAGTGAAAGAAACTGCGTCAAGTAATATGTCGATTGCATCGATTGAAACACATTTGGGTAAGTATAAAACCAACCTACTTATTCAGAACATATTTAATTCACTGAAATATGTAGTGTTTTTTACAAAATGTCAGTGAAGTATACACATCCAACATAAAAATGGAAACATAGTAATTGGCTTTATTTAAAATATCTATTGGGGCTTTATAATGTTATAACATTTACGACCAAATCGTACGCCAACATACTTGAAACTGCGAGTGTGTTTATTTTGAATTTGGTCATTTAAACATTATTATTATTATTGTCAATAACATAAGCTATATTTCACAAAATTCGATACTGAAATGATCAATCATTACTATTTCACATATTTAGAAAAGTATGCAAACTTTCGCTGAAAAGAAAAAAGAAGATGATATGCATTGAAAAGAAATATTCGAAGGGAATATAACTTACTGAATGCAGCTAAATCTTAAAATGCTCATGAAAAGTGAGATACAGACAACCATAGGCCGTCTATTGAAGAATAATCGACGACTTCACCAAAATGAAGAATGTTTCTAAATATCGTTTTATTGTATTTATTGACATTCACACTAGCGTTTGTTTAATGCTGTGTGGCGGCCGTAAAGAGTCGCCCCAACTACAAATCAGTAGTAGTGTTATTATTTACTGGTTCTTTGGGATCATCAAGCCCATTCTGTGTTGCTTTAAAGTAGAATATCGCTTAAGCCGGTACTAAGGTGTCGCATCTTATAATTACCTCTCATGAACAGACTCAATAAAACCGAGTATGCTACATTTCTTTCTTGTTTGTGTTTGTTGCATGCAAGGGATCTGTCAAGAGCTTGTTTGAACCTACTGTCTTGCGACTGTTGAATCCTATAGCTAATGAACTGTTTTTACGGGTCGATATTAAGGTGACAATGTCTTTTTAGCTGGAGTTTTAAGTTGCTGTCACAGCTTGCCTGTCTCATATAAGAAGCTTCAGCCTACGTTCAGTTTTAAACTTCTTTCTGGCTTTAGTCGGACTGTTCTACACACCAATGTCCCAACCGCTTTTATTCACCTTGTCTGGGAAACCTCAATGCTTCGGAGACCACACTGGATGAGACCACACTGGCTGGAACCTCGCTGATGTGAAGACCTTCTGATTTCTACACTGATCTTGTCAGTTTATAGATACCAGTGTCCCAGCAAACGCACTCCCAGTCAGTGAAACGCAATGCTTCGAAAGACAACGCGAGAAATAAGCCACTGAGACCTGCCAGTGAAACGCAATGCTTCGAAAGGCAGTAGGTACCTAAAACAACAGAGACCCTCTGTATAGAAGCAGAGATGTTCTCCAGTAGTCGAAGATAAAATAGCTTGTGTATATAATCGATCGACAAACGTTGCTAAAACCTAGCTTATATTCTCCACGTTAATATTAGCCCAGTGGTGTCTAAGAAATTGCATAATTTCGACTTTATCATATTATCATAAATATTAAATCACTGATAACAAAAATCAGCAAATATCTTTCGAAATAATGGAGTTTGTCACCTGCTAGCCAGGGTGCAATTATTGATGCCTTTAATAATACTTCTCGGTATCTTGATGACATGCTCAATATTGATAATCCGTTCTTTGCTCATATGGTTACTAACATTTATCCACCAGAGCTCACGTTGAATAAAGCCAACAGTTCGGATACAGTAGCAGCATTTCTCGATCTTCATCTCTCGATTTCAAATGATTGTATTCATACTAAAATCTATGATAAGAGAGATGATTTCAATTTTAACATCGTTAACTATCCATACCTGGATGGAGATGTACCTCGTGCTACCTCATACGGGGTGTATATCTCCCAGCTCATTCGATTTGCTAGAGCGTGTAATGATGTTATAGACTTCAATGATCGAAATCAAATTATTACAAGTAAACTTCTTCAGCAGGGTTTTCGTTATCACAAACTACGTAGATATTTCTCTAAATACTACCGCCGTAACGAGGACCTGCTGGAAAAGTACAACACCAACCTTAAGACACTTCTGCGACTAGGCATATCACAACCCTCATTTTATGGAGATGTGGTCTATAAACTTCGAAATTTAAAGGGATCTGACGGGTTTCCTGACCGCTTTACAAATTTAATCAGGAAGTTCGTCAGAAAAGGATATAACCCTTTGGTTTTACAGCGCACTGTATGTTTAGTGATTGACCCCTCTACAGTCAGTCATTACGCTTCACTTTTCACTTGTGCGATGACTAGACTACCTCTTGGGACTCTATGATTGTACCTACTGAAACCCCAACTAAGGGAGGTGAGTCCATGAGCTTTCGTCCCTCGGGTTTTCTGGTCGTACCCTAGATTGGTTTTCTCTTTAGCTGCTATGATTGTTCAGTACGATTCTGGATACATCCTGAGATGTTTATTATTTTGTATGTGTTTCTTTAGTTAGTTTCTCAGGATGTGGACTTTATTGTTAGAGAATTCCTTTTGATGGGATGTAGTTTTGTTTACACTGTCTTGTCTATTTGGGCGTTGAAGACAGGATAATAGCGAGGATTGTGCGCATATAAAATCGATTCAAGCTAACTAGTAGGCCTTATTGCCTACTGACCGTTCCAAGTCGGTAACCCTGTCTTCAACACCCTTTCTGGTTTTTTTTGTCTCTTTCATTGTATTTTCAAGTCCTTGTTTGCAGTACAGTGTGGACCTACGATGCCATTGCGCTCGGACGCTGTGGTTTCTATAGGACCCTATATCTCATTTTTATATACACTTTTTTCTACTATAGCTATCTACTAAGGCTGAACAAATCAAATTATTTTGACAGGATCACGTTTTCAGTATTTATTGCCATTCACACTAGCATTTGTTTCGTGCTGTGTGGCGGCCGTAAAAGGTCGGCCCGACCACAAATCAGTAGTATCATTATGTGCTGGTCCTTTGGGATCATCAAGCCCATTTTGTGTTGCTTTAAAGTAGAATATCCCTTAAGCCGGTGCTAGGGGGCGTGAGAGGTGTTGCATCTTATAATTACCTGTCATGAACAGACTCAATAAAACCGAGTCTGCTACTTTTCTCTCTTGTTTGTATTTATTGCTTCCAAGGGATCACCTTTTCAGTATTTATTAACAATGTCGTTTGCAATTATAATGCTTACTTTAATAAGAATTTACAATGAATTTGTAATAGTTGCCAATCAGTAGTGTTAAATATCAACATTTTCTCGATAAAACCGAATATGCTACTTGTCTCTATTGTTATCGTCGTGTCTTCCAAGGTGTCCCTTCCTCAGTATGTATTGACACTGGCGCAATAGTTTCGTCAATACTGTGTGCCAGCTGTAAAATGTGCCCCGACTATGATTCAGTAGTGTTTTTACTTACTGGTCGAGCACCGTCGTTTAAAGTATGATAGCAGTACTAGCCAGGCATCGGGATGGAGAGTGTGGTGTGAGGAGGTGCACATTAGGTTACCTCTCTTGAACATACTCAATAAAACCCGAGTCTGCTATTTATCTCTCTTATTTTTGTTTGGAGCTTCCAATGGATCTCCTTTTCAGTATTTATTACTATTCGATTTTTTTCATTTTGCAAAATAAAACATTTTAAGAAAACAAATATCAAATAAACTGGCTTGCATTACAATGAAGTGATGAGTTGTAACTTTGATGTCCTTTAAGGTACTACAGAAACTGTTTTGACGACAGTTGGAATATTTAAAGGTCAGACGGTTTCCGTAAGAAACGTAAAGAAATTCAACTTACATCTTACAAGAGAGGAGCTCATTGAACTGAAAACGGTATATACATATTTTAAGACCTAAAGTAGTGTTATTATACGGTAAGTTGAATATTCCAATACAAATCATTATTAAAATCACATACAACATTATTATTACACCCATGTAGGCGAAGGTCATTTGAGATATGAATTCTTATTAAAATTAACGATATTTATCGGTATGATTAAGTTGCTTCAACACTACAAGCTAAGATATACATCGAAAAAGTTATGTTCTTTCACAACCGTTGAAAATATTCTTCTCGTTGCCACTTTCTCGGTTACAAACGTAATCATGACGGTAGAAAATCATCTCAATGTAAATGTATACAAACACCATCAGCAATAATTATTAAATGTATTATTGTATCTCAAAACAGTGCCGTAGAAGACGTAATTCAGCATTAAAACGTTTAAAAATACGGGAGTTGTTTTCATCGCGAGCGCTTCCTTTTTGTAAAGAGTATCCAACCGCACGGAACCGCGAAGAACACAAATAAACAAAATAAACGAAAATATGGAAAAAATACGAATTATTTAAACACATGTATGGTAGAAAATATGTCTGTATACAATTAGCAGAAAGCCATATGAACGTATTAAAATTTCTCATTTCATACTCTTTTCAATAAAAAGGGTTAATGAAATTGTATGGAGAAATAAAATTTGGAACTCATTCTTTTTGCGTAGTGTGACTCGCAATTTCGTCGCCTCCGCCAAAAGAATTCTTCCAAGTAATATTTCTCCTTACAAAATAATACCCTATAATATATATTGATAATTTACTTTCCAAGGATTAATCTGGGGCTAGAGTGCTTATACGGTAAGCAAGCATTTTTCACTACCGTTCATGAACAGTCTCAATCAAACTGAGACTGCAGTATTTCTTGTATTGGTCGTGTTCGGTAATTTCAAAATTTCTCATTTCATACTCTCTTAACTCGACTATTCAACAATGAAATGACATCGGATTCAACGTCGGCATTAGCGCTCACGTCTCTCAGTGTTAGGTGTAAATTGTAAATTGGACAATTATTAGAACTTTTGTCAGCTTTATAAAAGAACTCGTTGACTGACACATTATAATACAATTTCAGTTTGAAAACCTTCCAAAAACAGTGCAAAGTATGCAGTCATATTCGTGTTATTTCTTTTGTTAATTTATCTCCAAAGACAGTAATCAATTCTTTAATTTTGATTTCAGAGCATTGCGGTTTAGAATATCAACTTTCACATGTCTATATGCATTTATTTAATATAGTAGCATTCCCACCATTTATATATTGAGTTCAGTCAGAAGTTTATTATACTCAGCAAAAATAGAACGTACCCATATTTCTTTATCTTAATTTCTGGACAACAAAACAGGAAATAATTAATGATATGTAGTAGGCTATGAGCGAAATGGGCTAGTCGGTACCATCTCGCGGGGACGAAGACTCATAGTGATTTTTAGAAAGGTGTACACTCCTAGTGTTGGGAAATGTATGATAGCATTGCATAACTATTTGCCAAATGTGTGTGGTATTTTTTATTTATTTTTTATATTATATATACATGATCATGTATGTGTTTTACTTATATTGCCTATTAATGCTGCCTTGTTTGTTAGACAATATAACTTGGCGGGGATATATTTAATTACATCGTTCCGTTTATTGTGATGGCAATAGTGTAAGAGTGAGGTTTGGTGCACCCTAGAACCTGGTTTAAACACTCAGCTGCACCCTTTATTGGCCACTGACCGTTCCAAGGCGGAAGCCCTATTGTCAAACCTAGTGTGTGTGTGGTGTTTTATTTTGCCTTTTATTCATCTTTAAAGTTGTTCTTTGATTCTGTGTGTGTTTGTGGTTGACTGTCATCCTTGAATGCTACTTTTACTGTTAGATTTTTATATATACATTTTATCCATTTTATCTTCTCATAAAACACATACACACACTCAGTCGGTGTGGCGTCTCCGTGGCCGAGGGGTTAACGTGGTTGCGTTGTAAACCTTCTCGCTTTGCACCGTTGCAGGATCGAATCCCACTGTGAGCTCGACTTGTAGGTGAGGAAGTGTTGATTCTTACGGATCTACCCAGGAAAAAAGGGTGGTCTGCCTCCAACACAAACAATCGAACGTCATATATAACCTTACCTGTGTTGAAGGTGACGTAAAACACCATAGAAACAAACAAACAAGCATACTCAGTTGGATTTTTATGTAACTTTCTTTAGCTTGTTATACTGGCTTTCATAACTATCTTTATATTTCTGGTAGACGCATACATCATAGAATGACATACCTTTACTAATTGGTAAAACAAACACAATTTGTTTCCATTAACCGCTGCTTTTTTCTCCTGGTTTTCTTTGTAGCTTCCAAAGGATCTCCCTTATCAGTATTTATTAACATTCAAACGTGCGTTCGTTATGTATACTTTGGCGGCTGCAAAAAGTCTCCCCGTGCTACGAATCAGTACTGTAAATGTTATTTTTACTGGTTGCTTGGGATCAAGGAGCCCAGACTGTGGCTTTGACATCAATACCGCTTAAGTCTGTGCTAGGGGGCGTGAGTGTTAGTGGACTTGAGAGGTGTTGCTTTTTACATAACCTCTCACGAACGGGCTCATTAATACATGTATGTCTTTCATTAGCTTTGTTCCTCACAAAGATGGTATAAAAATGCTTATGGTTATATGGGTATATCATTGGTACATATGAGGTATCGCATCTGTTTATACCCTACTTTCCCATTTAGCTATAGCAACATATTCAAATATATTATATTTTAAAACTAAAATTTAGGGTAAACGTTTAAAATTATGACTAAACAAGCCGGCAGGATTATTTTTAAATAATAATTTGAGAAGACATAGTGTCAGTAATTGCGTCAAGAACTATGCATCTTCTTTTTTGGTAGCTTCGCAACAGCATCTCCAAGAAATGCATTGTACCAACAGCAATAAACATTATGGAAATATTAATTGAAAATAAGACACTATTTCTATACTCAGTTGCAAAAGAAAGTGTATACTTTGACAATTTTAAAGTATACACTTTAAATTAACACTCGTTAATTTTACTTTACAGTCTATCCTCTTTATCAATCGACAGTCCCTTAATGATGCAACCTATTGAAAAACAAATGACAACATGATATTGGCAATGGAATGATAACAACTTTGGTACCAAACATGGCATATTCATTTTGGAATTTGTCAATTTAATTCTAAAAAAACGTTATACAATTAAACCTAAACAAAACTCAGTGTACACTTTCTTTTGTAACTAGGTATATATAAGTAGGTTTCGAATGTTTTATTGGTTAATGATGAAAGGTAAACTAAGGAGGCACATCAAAAAATATTCGCTGCATGCGTAGTTTATTGTATAAGAACGGTAAGCCAAACTAATTGAAATAAAATGACAGCATACTCAACGCATCAGTCACCTGTCTGATTGTAGAAATATAGAACTGATGCACTTAGTACATGTTTAACCGAATGCAGGTGAAAGTAAGAACACCGTGAAATAAACATCATAACATAACCATCATACTACAGTTACGGCATTACTTACCATTCAGGCAAGGTTTTTGACGTTACTTAACGTTATGTGTCATTATGCGTAATGTCATACTCGTCATTATGTGTCATTATGCGTAATGTCATACTCGTCGTTATGTGTCATTATGCATAATGTCATACTCGTCGTTATGAGTCATTATGCGTAATGTCATACTCGTCATTATGTGTCATTATGCGTAATGTCATACTCGTCGTTATGTGTCATTATGCGTAATGTCATACTGGTTATTATGTGTCATTATGCGTAATGTCATACTCGTCGTTATGTGTCATTACGCGTAATGTCATACTCGTCGTTATATGTCATTATGCGTAATGTCATAATCGTCGTTATGTGTCATTGTACCTAATGTCATACTCGTCGTTATGTGTCATTGTGCGTAATGTCATACTCGTCGTTATGTGTCATTATGCGTAATGTCATACTCGTCGTTATGTGTCATTATGCGTAATGTCATACTCGTCGTTATGTGTCATTATGCGTAATGTCATACTCGTCATTATGTGTCATTATGCGTAATGTCATACTCGTCGTTATGTGTCATTATGCGTAATGTCATACTCGTCGTTATATGTCATTATGCGTAATGTCATACTCGTCGTTATGTGTCATTATGCCTTATGTCATACTCATGGTTATGTGTCATTATGCGTAATGTCATACTCGTCGTTATGTGTCATTGTGCGTAATGTCATACTCGTCGTTATGTGTCATTATGCGTAATGTCATACTCGTCATTATGTGTCATTGTGCGTAATGTCATACTCGTTATGTGTCATTATGCGTAATATCCACTCGTCGTTATGTGTCATTATGCGTAATGTCATACTCGTGCTAATTTGTTTTTGCTTAAACGAATGATGTGATTCTCGTTTATTAAATTCAATAATACATAACCATTCATTATAATAAATAACCATTCATTTACTTGTGGTAAGAAGAAACTGATAGTAGATATATATCTGCGTGCTCGCGTGCGTGCGTGCGTGTGTGTTAAACACAGTTACGATGAAACATCAATCAAATGACATTCCTTTGTATTATCTGAATTCATAAATAATTATTCGTCATGTTTATTTTAAATATGTTTTCTTTAATGGTGTTATTATATCATAATTCAAATGCTCGCTGAGTTTCAAGAAAAAAATGAATATACATTCAACACATATCCATTTAATTGTTGACAATTTTGTATTTATTTGACATGATAGCAATATAAGCTGGCATTTACGATTGTTGAATTATTAATACAACTAACTACAATTTTTATTATGACAGATGCGAGAAATGATGCATGACAACATCAATCCGTTCATAGGAGCCTGTTTCGATACCCCATCACCATCCGTGTTATTCATTTACTGTCCCAAAGGGAGCTTACAGGTACGATGTTCCGTCTCAACTAGAACCATAGCTTGAGTACAATAAACACAGTAATCGACACAGACTTATTACATTGTGACCTAGAATGGCATATACTTACCGTTTAATATGGGACAGACACTATATTTAATATGCATATATTTCCTGATAAATATACACTATATTTAATATTAATTAATATGCTGATCAATTTGCAAAAAGCGATACTTATTAACTGTAACGATTGGCAAATATAAAGATAAGTAAATTGCGTTGTGTATTGCCCCAATAAAAGCAAACCTGATTTCGTCTGATCATTATCACAATATTTATTTCAGGATATATTGGAAAATGATGATATTACACTGGACATTAGTTTCAAATATTCCCTTATGATGGATCTTGTGCAGGTGTGTAAAATCAAGCTATATGATTGACTTCAGTTATTGCCTGAGCCTCTAGGCTCCGGCTATATTTATATCCGAAAGAGTATGAGAGTGGACCTTTGGAAACGGCCTAACACGATACATACGAAATATTGCAGTCTCGGTTTGATTGAGACTGTTCATGAGCGGTAGTGAAATATGCTTGCTACCGCTCACGCCCCCTATCTCCGGGTTGAGCAGAACTCAATATTCATAAACCCAATAGTACAGAAGTTTAACCATCACGAAAATGGCATGCATATGGCGGTGGACATAGCGACCTTCATACTTATTACACCCCAATGTCCAGCGGCGTATGGTAACATTATACAACACAGATGCCGAAATTAAAAACATGTTCATTTTGTCTCATGATGACTAGTTTATCTAGTGCTCAAATAGTTCATGATAAATGTTTTTGATTGTTGACAATTACAAGAAAAGGTTCTAACATCTACCCACTGTTCATTTTTATCATATTCATTTCTGATACTGTTTTCTTATGTAACTGTTCTGACCGGTTTGTGATACTTTGTATCACTGTTTTCGTGTTCATGTCGTAGCGTGATACAGATAGTTATATGATATAAAAGTCGAGCGGTCAATGTAGCTTTCAAGGACCACGGGCAACCACAAACATGCATAGAAACAAACAACAACTAGAATATGATGTAACGGCGATATATGACATCACAAACATAAACGGTTGACGGTAGTGACAAAAAATGGCCGCTGGGAGTTTAAACCAGGTTATAGGGTGCACCGAACTTCACTATTACCCTAATGTCATCTCGGGACTGTGTAAACAAAGATACCCCTGGCAGGTTATATTCTTTAACAAACAAGGCAGCATGTATAGGCAATATAAGTATAATATATACATGATCATGTATATATAATATAAACAAGCCTAGAAAGTCACAAAGCGAGTACTCAGTGACTGTATAGAAGCGAGAGCAACAGGAAAACAAACCGTTAAGGGTAGGACAATACAAACTTTAAGACACACATCAAACGCTATGGTCCTTTTAGGGCGTCATCATAGGGTCCACAATCTCCCAGGTCACGCACAAAGAGGAAATGAAATGAATTGGATTTTATAGTCGCACCAACAGCTAAGGTCATATGGCGACTTTCCAGCTTCCACTGGTGGAGGAAGACCCCAGGTGCCCCTCCGGACAATTTTCGTGCACGGGTGGGCACCTGGGTAGAACCACCGACGTTCCGCAAGCCAGCTGGATAGCTTTCTCACATAAAGATTCCTAGGCCCCTGAGGAATCGAACCTACAGCGGTGAGGGGCAAGTAATTGCAAGTCAGAGACTCTAACCACTCGGCCACGGACGCCCCCAAACAAAGAGGAAAGCATAGTGACGAACTATAAATTGGTTAACAACTAAACATGCAGTGCGCTGCAAATAGGATCAGAAAGACGCTCTCATAACGTTGGCAGTTTAATATGGATAAACAAACACTTAAATCACGTGTACAAGGCTAGACGTCTGTCCAAATACGGACGGTCTATATATTCTAAAGCGCAGCATAGCCTTTATTCATAGTGGTCATGTTTGTATATAACGCGTGGTTAATGTACAAACTGAACTATTTCAGTTTGATTTGTTGTAGGGCATTTGTTGACCTGTTATTCTTTGTTGTATGACATATATTACCTTCACCAGTGTATTCGTTGTTGCTGTAGTGCATAAGTGTTTGAAATCTATCTGCATTAATTTTAGGACAAATAGTACCTTCAATAATGCAGTGCTGTTTTGCTTAAGGACATGTATATTACTCACCAATCTGTTGTTATTATAGGGCATATACTATCTTCACAATTCCAAACTTGGTTCACATGGACGTCTTAAAAGTACAAACTGTTTGGTGGATACTCGATGGGTTCTAAAGATTACTGATTACGGGCTCGGCAAATATATTAACAACATAATCCCTCTAAAGATCGAAGAACACCAGATGTATAAAAGTAAGTAAATACATGCCTATAATAATGCGGCAGGCTACATTCCAGTATGAAAGACGCTTAACTACGAATATTAACATTTACATGCATTAAGGTTTTATAACGTAGTTGAGAAGTCGGTGCTAATCAGTACACTCAAGATCTGATTATGGGTTGTTATTCGATATTTTATACTATTGTTTAAGGATTCGGTAGCCGTTGCGATTTTCTAACTCACATAGTAATACTTATATTAATTGTTGAAGTACTTTTTAGACGACATGTCAAGATTATCACAGGCCGCTCCATTATTATTATGTATATATGTGTTTGATGATAACATTCTGAGTAATGAAAGCAGCGATAGTTAACTTCGATATATCTGTATGAGTTGACTTCTGGTCGGACTTACTGCTGTGATTATATCTGTATGAGTTGACTTCTGGTCGGACCTACTGCTGTGATATATCTGTATGAGTTGACTTCTGGTCGGACCTACTGCTGTGATATATCTGTATGAGTTGACTTCTGGTCGGACCTACTGCTGTGATATATCTGTATGAGTTGACTTCTGGTCGGACCTACTGCTGTGATATATCTGTATGAGTTGACTTCTGGTCGGACCTACTGCTGTGGTTTTCTTTTATATATCTGTAGGAGTTGACTTCTGGTCGGACCTACTGCTGTGGGTTTTTGTGAGTGGGATGACACGGCTGTGGCAATAGGTTCAGAATCAATAGCTCAATTTTTTAATATTGTAAACATTCATATGTATATTTGTAATATATAGTCTCCTGTAATTCTAAAAAGAATGGCACGGTTATATTTTATGCATTAGTGTATTGTAGATAATATTGTACTTTGATGAGACTTAAACAAACTATTAAAAATCCGAAATCGTTCCACGGCAGACTATTAAAATAATCTGGATAATGATCGGTTATTTTTCCAAAGTAGATAACACGCAGATGACAAAGAATGCCGCAACCGGGTAACGATCACTCAACCCTTGTGCTAGTATTAATGCCAATACATTGCTTTAGATAAGATTCGAAATCGATATTGTGATCTTCTATAAAAATAAGAATATAAACGCACACACAGTTAATAATAGATATAAAAGTCGAAATGTAGAATTCACAGTCAACCAAACAATAATTACAAAGATGTATAAAAGGCAAGATAGGATATCACAAACATAAAAGGGTTAACATTGTAATGGTCAGTGGCAAAAATAAGTCCGCTGGGGGGGTTTAAACAAGGTTCAAGCGTGCATCAAACAATTTTATGCTTTTCATTACGGTAAATAACTTCTACGATTAAAATTGAAACGGTATCAGAAAAGAAAATAATACTATTTCATTTCCACACCCATCAACATAACACATTCGGAATTATATCGGCAAGATGCATTGTTTATATCATATTATAATATATCAGTCCATTTCCGAATAACCAGCGCAGCTGTGAACATTGCACTATTGTTATTATAAAACATTGCACCGTTGTTATTATAACATTGTAATAACTATTTGTTCCAGGTTTGCTATGGACAGCGCCCGAGCTACTGTCAGCCTCACCCGGATTATACCCTGCAGGAACAAAGGAGGGAGACATATACAGCCTTAGCATTATTCTGCATGAGATCTTCTACCGCCTGGGGCCTTTTGCTGGCAACGCACACATGACCGCTAAAGGTAATGCAATGATAGTAGCAAAGTATTTGACAGATGAAAGCGTCAAATAAAAAAATATGGATGCAAAGCATCTAATCGCAGCAAACAAAGTAACATATATAGTGTTGTCGCATTCCGGTAAGCTAATCACGATCCGTGGTCTTCAGATTACTGTAGTTCCTCCACAGTGAAACAAGCGGCAAGCTTCTATATAACCACCCTATATAACCACCCTACATACTTCTATTTACTCAAAGTGAGCAGTGTGAATGGTTATGGTTATAGTTCTGTTAAATTCTGAAATGTCATTATAATACGTTTACGGGAATACATCTGTGTACGTGCAGTCTAGTTATATATACCTCTGTGTATGTGCAGTATAGTTGTATATACCTCTGTGTATGTGCAGTATAGTTATATATACCTCTGTGTATATGCAGTATAGTTGTATATACCTATGTGTACGTGCAGTATAGTTATATATCCCTCTGTGTATGTTCAGTATAGTTGTATATACCTCTGTGTATGTGCAGTATAGTTATATATACCTCTGTGTATTTGCAGTATAGTTGTATATACCTCTGTGTACATGCAGTATAGTTATATATACCTCTGTGTATGTCCAGTATAGTTGTATATACCTCTGTGTATGTGCAGTATAGTTATATATACCTCTGTGTATATGCAGTATAGTTGTATATACCTCTGTGTATGTGCAGTATAGTTATATTTACCTCTGTGTATGTGCAGTATAGTTGTTTATACCTCTGTGTATGTGCAATATAGTTGTATATACCTCTGTGTATGTGCAGTATAGTTGTATATACCTCTGTGTATGTGCAGTATAGTTGTATATACCTCTGTGTATGTGCAGTATAGTTATATATACCTCTGTGTATGTACAGTATAGTTGTTTATACCTCTATGTACGTGCAGTATATTATATATACCTCTGTGTATGTGCAGTATAGTTGTTTATACCTCTGTGTACGTGCAGTATATTATATATACCTCTGTGTATTTGCAGTATAGTTGTATATACCTCTGTGTATGTGCAGTATAGTTATATATACCTCTATGTATGTGCAGTATAGTTGTATATACCTCTGTGTATGTGCAGTATAGTTATATATACCTCTATGTATGTGCAGTATAGTTGTATATTTCTCTGTGTATGTGCAGTATAGTTGTATATACCTCTGTGTATGTGCAGTATAGTTGTATATTCCTCTGAGTATGTGCAGTATAGTTGTATATACCTCTGTGTATGTGCAGTATAGTTGTATATACCTCTGTGTATGTGCAGTATAGTTGTATATTCCTCTGAGTATGTGCAGTATAGTTGTATATACCTCTGTGTATGTGCAGTATAGTTATATATACCTCTGTGTATGTGCAGTATAGTTGTATATACCTCTGTGTATGTGCAGTATAGTTGTATATTCCTCTGAGTATGTGCAGTATAGTTGTATATACCTCTGTGTATGTGCAGTATAGTTATAACTATTAGCGGACACATCAGTATCACGGCAGTCGTTAATCAACGGTGGTAAGAATCAGGCGATACAATTCTCGCTATCAGTACAATCTCAGTTATGTTATTAACCGTGTAATTAATGTACAAAACAAGTATATATAGATATAAAAAGCAGCATTCAAGGACAACAGTCAACCACAAACACACACAGAAACAAAGAACATGAAACACACGTGTTTAAGGAAAAAGTGGATCAATGAATGTCATACAATCCCTGTGGGATGGAAAGATAACAGTATTGATTGGAT
The DNA here is from genome assembly GCA_037043455.1 of Cyrtodaria siliqua. NCBI lineage: Eukaryota > Metazoa > Mollusca > Bivalvia > Adapedonta > Hiatellidae > Cyrtodaria > Cyrtodaria siliqua. Next base: position 41,668 of record JAWPHD010001956.1, read on the forward strand.
GTTCATAACTACAATTTGAATACTTTCAAACTAAAGACAGAACATCGATGGGACACATTTTTTCTCTAATAATTTCGTATCAGTTATTAATCGCCATGGACCGCGGTTATTAACGCAGTACTTGAATGAGAGCCACGAATGGGTAGTAACGGAAGCTTGAATAATTGTTGTATTAGTTTTATAGTAGGTCATACTACACCAATTCATTTTCCATAGGTCTGCCTTATAGCTCTAAGCTCTGTACTGAGTTTCCAAATATAGGAAGCTATATTTTAGCTCTACTGGCCAAGGGCCAGCAGAGCTTATGGGATGGTGTGTTGTCCGTCGTCCGTCCGTCGTCCGTTAACTTTTCTTGTGTACACTCTAGAGGCCACATTTCTGAAGCAATCATCATGAAACTTTGTCAGAATGTTTGTCTCAATGAAATCTCGGTCAAGTTTAAAAATGGGTCATGTGGCATCAAAAACTAGGTCACTAGGTCAAATACTTGAAAAAACTTGTGTACACTCTAGAGCTCATATTTGTTACCCAATCTTGATGAAACTTTGTCAAATTGTTTATCTTAATTATATCTTGATCAAGTTCGGAAATGGGTCACAAGTTAAAAACTAGGTCACTAGGTCAAATATTGGAAAAACCTTGTGTACACTCTAGAGGCCATATTTTTGACCCGAGCTTGATGCAACTTTGTCAGAATGTTTGTCTTAATTATAACTTGGTCAAGTTTGAAAATGGGTCACATGGGGTTAAAAGTCCAGACTCTATTGTGCCCATAGCGACCAGGGTTCTCCAGGCGTTTTAGTTGGCGGAGGGACTTTAAACCTTAGAAGTACACACACACACATGGGGTTAAAAACTAGGTCACTAGGTCAAATACTTGAAAAGCCTTGTGTACACTCTAGAAGCGGTATTTTTGACCCAATCTTGATGAAACTTTGTCAAAATGTTTGTCTTAATTATATCTTGGTCAAGTTCAAAAATGGGTCACATGGTATTAAAAACTAGGTCACTAGGTCAAACTTTGGAAAAACCGTGTGTACACTCTAGAGGCCATATTTTTGACCCGATCTTGATGCAATTTTGTCAGAATATTTGTCTCAATTATAGCTTGCTAAAGTTCAAAAGTGGGTCACACAGGGTCAAAAACTAGGTCACTAGGTCAAATACTTGAAAAACCTTGTGTACCCTCTAGAGGCCATATTTCTGACATGATCTTGATAAAACTTTGTCGAAATGTTGTCTTAATTATATTTTGGTCAAGTTCGAAAATGGGTCCCATGGAGTCAAAAACTAGGTCAGTAGGTCAAATACTTGATAAACCTTGTGTACACTCTAGACGCCATATTTTTTTCATTCGATCTTTGCCAAACTTTACCAGATTGTTAATGTCAATAACAGCTCGGTAAAGTTTTGTTTTTTTAAAAAAAAAAATTATTATCTCTTCTGGCCAAGTTCGAAAACCAGCCAGATCGGACCAGTAACGGCGGAGTTGTGGCTCTTGATTTAGTTAAAAATGCTATATTCTGCCCCTTTAAGACGATAGTCACTCGCTTCATTGATGTTATAAGAGCCATATTAGCCAGTAGAGCGTCCACAGGCCCTCTTGGGCCTCTTGTTTATTACTTGTTTTGAAAGACCTATCTTCGTTTTATCAAAAAAACATACAGAAGCCATACATTGAGTATGTTTTGAAAAAGCTGTTTGGATCGGATGGTGCTGACCCACCTACTTGCAAGTAGAAACATGAGGAAAATGTAAAATATTCTTCTTTCTTTGATTATGCAACACATTATGAATACATTGCACAAATGTATGATTTAACCTTTATAAGTACTCTTCAAAAGTTGAATTTTAATTTTTTAGCAAGATTCTTGGTTTGATTACCTTGACAACCAATCAAAATTAAGAAATTCTGTGTAATAGCTCCGAATTTACCCTGGAACTTTTTCCCTGCCCTCTGACTGGTTGGTAATTGGTGTAGTCTGATCTAAAGAGACTTTTCAAACCTGACTCAAGTTGTTTTTTTCTGGCTAAATTGTTTGATACATTCGATCTGAGAGAAATGATGTCATTCTTTTTAAGAAAACAATCCTTTTCGACAAAATATGAGGGCTTAAAACAGCTTTGGCTAAAGCAAAATTCCTTCGGTTTTTAGGCGTAAATCCAGAATCTTCAAAATGCCATATCTCGAAAACCGTTCCAATCTTTTGCTTCAAATAAAGTGATTTTAAATTGATTTCATCCACAACATGTGATTTTCAACCAGCTGAAGCTATCTTGAAAACAATATCTACTCAAAAATGATATTTGTGATTTTCAGGGGTCAAAATAGCAGATTTTACCATAAGAAGCCACTGTTTTTGTATGTATTCAAAATATGCCTTCAAATGAATTAATTAACATTATTCAGCAGGTTCTATATGTGAAACCATCAAGAAAATGCAACTTTTCAATTTAGAAATGACAAAAAAAAATTCTGAGACTATCCTCCCCAACTCCATTTTTAGGGCCATGCCATGTTTTACAATATGCTCATTATACAAGATTGCCTGTTACTGTACTGTTTCTTGTATTTTTTTATTAGATATTGTTTATACCATCTTTACAGGTCATTTTCATGTAACCAGGCAGCTAATAAGCACTGTTTAAAGTACAGATCCATGAAAATTCATTAAAATGAAGGGGGTTGGGTAGAAAAAAACTTTTGAAAAACATACAAAAAGTCATATTTTTTGCCAACTAAATAATTTAATTTGTAAAATGTATTAAACCTCATAACATATCGACACTAACCGTATAGAAGCGATGCATTCAAAGTCAGAGTTTACCTCAACATCTTTTTCAAAACAGACAAAGCGGCTTTTCGACATCTTTTCGGACAGATGTAGATTGTCGCTTTCTGACATTTTTGCCAAACAATGTATGCAAAGCCCTCAGAAATGAATAAAACTTACTAGATATATCTTTAACTAGGCAAACATGTGAATAACAGGCTGATTTTGTATACCAGGTGTCAGGTATGGCTAATTTTGTGTCCACTACCCTCAATAAAGGAATTTAAATTTACCTATGTTGCATCATAAAACTTTTAAATATTTAAAAACCATGAAAAGAGTTATAAGAAAATTCAAAATACACCATAATTCAACATTTCTCACACTTTCAAATCATTGTGTTAGGAAAAAAGTATGTCTACTTTCACTTTTACCCTGTGCAGAATCTATCTTTAGGTCATACTACACAAATTCATTTTCCATAGGTCTGCCTTATAGCTCTAAGCTCTGTACTGAGTTCCCTAATATAGGAAGCTATATTTTTTATTAATTGTTTTGAAAGACCTATCTTCGTTTTATCAAAAAAACATACAGAAGCCATACATTGAGTATTTTTGAAAGCTGTTTGGATCGGATGGTGCTGACCCACCTACTTGCATGTAGAAACATGAAGAAAATGTAAAATATACTTCTTTCTTTGATTATGCAACACATTATGAATACATTGCACAAATGTATGATTTAACCTTTATAAGTACTCTTCAAAAGTTGAATTTTAATTTTTTAGCAAGATTTTTTGGTTTGATTACCTTGACAACCAATCAAAATTAAGAGATTCTGTGTAATAGCTCCGAATTTACCCTGGAACTTTTTCCCTGCCCTCTGATTGGTTGGTAATTGGTGTAGGATGATCAGTACTGGTTTCCGCTTATCACTGTAATAGTTGTAATGTGTACAAATACGAACGCATTAATAAGTAAAATACACGCATATGCCATCATGTATTCAAAGAGTTTGAAATCGCTTAACACGATGAATATAATAAAAATGATTGCATTCCTGCTGTGATCATGAACGGTAATGAAGAATGCTTGCTACCGTTCACGCACTCTAGCCCAGGATTGAGGAGAACTCAATATTTAAACTGTCAATAAAACGAAACATTTAGCCATCCCGAAGACGGTGAGCACATGTCAGTGAACATGGAACCTCCTTCAATGTAGTATTGGCATGCCCTTCCATGGCTGCCATCGGTGTATGGTACCAGTTTCTAACAAAATGCTTAACCCTAAACAAGAAAACAATGGGCATAATAAACAAAATGGAATTTTATTGGGAGCAGAGATTATGAATCCTAGGTACACATAAAAGTCAAACGATTAAATAAAAAGTAGACAACATATCCTAAGGGTGATAATCAGAACCTTTAAAGACTGGAGTAGTGCAACCACCACCTATTCGAAATTAAAGTAAATATAGATATAACAATAGAACAGAAAAAGCAAAATTCAATAACGAACAGAAACGAATAACAAATTTAAAGATGAATAAAAGGCCAAATAAGAAATCACAAACACAGAGGGGTTGGCAATAGGGCTACCGCCTTGGAACGGTCAGTGGCAAAAAAGGCCGCTAGGGGTTTAAACCAGGTTCTAGGGAGCACCAAACCTCACACTTACCTTGCTGTCAACCCAATAAAACGGGACAGTGTAAATCAAGAAATCCCCGCCATGAACTATTCTCTAACCAACAAGGCAGCATTAATAGGCAAAACAAGTAAAACACAGAGATGCTCGTGTATATAAAAATACAAAAACATCAATAGCCTAGAAAGCCACAAATAAGGTACTCAATGACTTGGCAGAATCCAGAGCAACAAGAGAATAAACCATTGTAAGACAATAAAGTATTTGAAATAACGTACCGATATCTGTATATAAATGTCGTTCTCAGTGATCTCCCAAGATCGGAATTATTAACAGTTCTGATTGCAAGCACGGGGAGTAGTTTTACCGCCGCCACTCTGCAATCATTGTTTTCTGTGATGGTTATCCAGTATTACCAAGATCGAGCTGTGTCTCCTCAATATAGTAACATATATATTACATTGTTTGCGGACAACATTACTCGAGCTTGTGAGTGTCTCCTCAATATAGTAACATATATATTACATTGTTTGCGGACAACATTACTCGAGCTTGTGACAGCCTCAATATAGTAACATATATATTACATTGTTTGCGGACAACATTACTCGAGCTGTGTCTCCTCAATATAGTAACATATATATTACATTGTTTGCGGACAACATTACTCGAGCTTGTGACAGCCTCAATATAGTAACATATATATTACATTGTTTGCGGACAACATTACTCGAGCTGTGTCTCCTCAATATAGTAACATATATATTACATTGTTTGCGGACAACATTACTCGAGCTTGTGACATATATATTACATTGTTTGCGGACAACATTACTCGAGCTTGTGACCAATATAGTAACATATATATTACATTGTTTGCGGACAACATTACTCGAGCTGTGTCTCCTCAATGTAGTAACATATATATTACATTGTTTGCGGACAACATTACTCGAGCTGTGTCTCCTCAATGTAGTAACATATATATTACATTGTTTGCGGACAACATTACTCGAGCTGTGTCTCCTCAATGTAGTAACATATATATTACATTGTTTGCGGACAACAGTACTCGAGCTGTGTCTCCTCAATGTAGTAACATATATATTACATTGTTTGCGGACAACATTACTCGAGCTTGTGACAGCCTCAATGTAGTAACATATATATTACATTGTTTGCGGACAACATTACTCGAGCTTGTGACAGCCTCAATATAGTAACATATATATTACATTGTTTGCGGACAACATTACTCGAGCTTGTGACATATATATTACATTGTTTGCGGACAACATTACTCGAGCTTGTGACAGCCTAAATAGAATTTACTTCATATGAACTAAAATATATTTTATTTTAATTTTGAACTGAAAATTGATGACCGAGAAAGAACATGACTGTTTACACATTTAACATTCGATTGCTCTAAGTATACAAGTGGAACATTTTAATCCAATAATACAGGCAAATACCATTAATATACTATAAGTACTAACACTTGCCGTAACTCCGATACAAAAGCACGACGTATGCTGGAAACGAGAAACAGTCATGAATGCATTACGTTTGTGTCACGCCCATGTGCAAAAGGTATATACAAGACTCATAAATGTATGCAATGATTCTGCATTGACTGGTTCATAAACGAAAACAACTAGAAATGCAATACTCTCTCTTTCTCTCTCTCATAGAGAGAAAAAGAGATGCATGAGTTTTAAGTGAAGACAAATACTGAGGACAATTATGTCGTAACACATACTATATAATGTTATTGTCACTCACGTGTCCTTGCACGTCTTTCTTTAACGTGTCATAACAACACCTCTTCTCCCTACATGTCCCAAACTTTAAAGTAGCTATAATTTAATCGATAGTAGATGTGAGGACAGACTTTGTCACCTCACATGACAGGATTTTAATTATACGTGTCCTCAATTGAAAGATTGTCTGTTTGTCTGTATGTCTGTCTGGCTCTATGTCTCTCTCTCTTTCTATCTTTCTCTACCTCTATGCCTCTCTCTCCGAACAACTTCCTATGCATAGGCCTTGTTCTTCAACATAAATAATTATCAATATGTAGTGGGAATTATTTAGTTGTTATCCGCAACAATGTTGTTTAAACTGTTCACTGTTTAAACACTAATAAATAGAATATTTTGTGTTTCAAATGGCATGCATTCATAGTATTATGTTAAGAAAACAGATTTATACAAGCTTATATAGCGCCTTCTGAATAATGTTCACATGTTTGTAAAATTGTTGAATGTCAGTATAATAAGACATGTAGATTGTACAACATGTGTCACTCAATAAAACATTGTTGAAACACAACCTTTAGCTATCTTAGTGATAAAGCGATACTAAGAATTGTTGGCATGTTTTGTCTTTTAGATATAATCGAACGTGTAAAGAACACGCAAGAGACACCATGTAGGCCTGTCGTATTTGCAGACGTAAATGAAATAGCGCCATCAGTAGTCAAACTAATGCAATTATGTTGGAATGAAAATCAGTATGAGCGTCCATCTATCACTGTCATAAGATCCTACCTAAAGAAGAACATTCCCGGAATGTAAGTATATAACCTTATTCACCAAGGTTTACGTTTAGTAAACGGAATGGAGTTTAAGAAAAACATCATTATGCACAATCATTATAATATATTTGTATTCAGTCAGGTGCACCTGTCGATACATGTTCATTTACAACACTATTACAGAGGTCAATCGACCTAACATTTGGTCGATTGGCTGTTGTACACCATTGATAAAAATGCAAGTAGATATACAATATAGATATAAAAATCGAACAGGAAAAGCAGCATTCAAGGACGACAGTCAACCATAAACACACACAGAAACAAAGAACATATTCAAAGATGAATAAAAGGCCAAATAAGACATCGCAAACACAAAGGGGTTGACAATAGGGCTACCGCCTTGGAACGGTCAGTGGCAAAAAAGGCCGCTGAGTGTTTAAACCAGGTTCTGGGGTGCACCAAACCTCACACTTACCCTATTGTCAACACAATAAAACGGGAAAGTGTAAATAAAGAAATCCCCGCCAAAAAGTCGACAGGAAATGGTGCATTCAACGACCACAGTCACCCAACAGCACGCATATAAACAAACAAAAAATACAAAAATGAATAAAAGCTTAAAAGTTAAGGTATATGAAATCACAAACATAAGGCTGTTGGCAATAATGATTACGCATTGGAACGGTCAGTGGCAAAATAGGCCGCTGGGTGTTTATACCAGTCTCTAAGGTGCACCACACCGCACTATTAACCTATTGTGATCCCAATGAGTGGATGTTTTTTGTGAGATAATCGCTTTGTATAACATTAACACTATATTCGAGCAAAACATTATTCTCTTACACGATAGCAAACACGTATTCCACTGAAATATAGCATAAACGTGTCTAACAAAACTGTATTTGTTTCATTTAGAACGACAAATATAATGGATATAGTTCTACAACGATTAGAGAAATATGCCAGTAACTTAGAAAATCTTGTGGACCAACGAACTCAGCAGCTGTTACAGGAAAAACAGAAAACTGACAGACTTCTCTACAGGATGCTGCCTCCGTAAGTTCTTGCATTTCATAATTATGTTAAAAACTTGTCTGGTATTGAAAAAAGTCCAATCGATCAGAAAGTCAAGCTCTTTACAATTCAATCATTTTTCATACATATCATATGAAACGAAATTTCTTTAAATGCTATGTTTTCTGTGTTCGACGTTTATATTTTCTTTACCTACTTAACGATAGTTCGTTTTGTCAAATAGACCTAGTTATTACTTTGTATTGGTTTACAATGTACGTACACGTGAAATTGCAATTACGACTGTACACCTAGTTTAATTGTAATGACATCTCTCCTAAACATCACAGCTTCATAGAGTGCTGTTTTCATTCGAGATCGATTCGAAGGTAGAGCAGAAATATGTAATCTCAAATGTAAACATATAAATGAACCTGAAGGAACTAACATAAAACTTGAGGAGTCCGGTAGTTAATGGAATCTGTCTTGTGATATAATTATAACATACCCATCCTACTGGTAATTATACCACTGTTCTCCACCGCTTTCACTTAACGTGATGTTCAGTAATGAAGGAATCGCGTGACTTCCCTACTGATTCAACTAAATCACCTCTAATGAACTTAACCGCAATGTCTAAATTACAAAAAAATATGGTCTTGATTAATAGTAATATTAAGATGGAAGAAACATGTTTAAATTAAATCGATTGTTGTTTGCACTCAACATCACAATTACATACAGGCTACATCAGTGTCGTCATCTCATCAACTGAAAATGGCGTGACAGCTTTGTCTTCGCTGTAATATACTATACACAGGTTACATACAGGCTATATCAGTGTCTTCATCTCATCAATAGAGCATGGCTTGACAACATTGTCTTCGCTGTAATATTCTATACACAGTTTACATATAGGCTATATTAGTGTCTTCATCTCATCAATAGAGCATGGCGTGACAACATTGTCTTCACTGTAATATACTATACACATGTTACATACAGGCTACATCAGTGTCTTCATCTCATCAATAGAACATGGAGAGACAACATTGTCTTCGCTGTAACCATTTTTTTAATATAAATACAACTCTGAATCTCAGCTTCTAATTGGGAAAAATGTGTTTTTTACTCATCAACTGAAAGTAAATATAAAAATCGAATAGCAAAAGTAGCATTTAAAGACGAAAGTCGACCACAAACACACACAGAAAAAAAGAACAACTTTAAAGGTAGAATTAAAAATCGAATAGGAAAAGTAGCATTCAACCATAAACTGAATAAAAGGAAAAATAAGACATCACAAACACAAACGGGTTGACAATAGGGCTACCGCCTTGGAACGGTCAGTGCAAACAAAAGGCCTCTGGGTGTTTATACCAGGTTCTAGGGTGCACCAAACCTCACTCTTAGCTTATTGTCATCCAAATAAACGGGACAGTGTAAATAAAGATATCACCGCCAGGTTATACTCTCTAACAAACAAGGCCGCATTAATAGGCAATATAAGTAAAACGCATAAACGATCATGTATAGATAATATAAAAACACAAAAGCCTAGAAAGCCGCAAAGTAAGTACTCATTGACTTGGCAGAAGCCCGAGCAACAAGAGAACAAACCGTTAAGGGTACGACAAGACAAGATTAAAAACAAACATGGCTTAACTACAAATCGGTAGTGTTATTACTTACTGGTCCTTTTGGATCATCAATCCCATTTGTTGTGGCTTTAAAGTAGACAATTACTTCAGCAGGTGCTGGGAGTCGTCAGAGATGATTCACTTTACATTACCTGTCATGAACAGACTCAATAAAACCGAGTCTGCTACTTGTATCTTTTGTTTTTGTTTGTTGCTTCCAAGGGATCCCCTTTTCAGTATTTATTAATACCATTTTAGTCGCTAATACCTCTTTTCTCTAAAATATAGCTCACGTCCAACCTCTGAATCCTGGACCATCTAATGGTGTGATATGTAGACCTAAATTCATCAATGTCTTCCTGTTATCAAATATACTTCAATGGTGGGATATTTTTATCTCTCTCAATTATTTTACACATGTGGGCTCGGCATGCTGGCCGGGGCAATTTAGTTGTATTTAGTATCATATTCTTGTATCAAAATGGCCTTTAGTTTGCATATACTTTAATATATACTTTATCTTGCATTTTTTCTATACAAAATATAGACCTTTCAAACCCTGTTGTTCCTCGTTCACTTTTACATATGGTGTGTTTATAATTGCCAGTTTCATTAGGATATTGATACAAATATTGTTGGCATTGGCTGCAAATCACTTGTCACGCGTTTGTCGCGAATTGAAACTATATTTGTCGCAAAGTGATACTATGGTAATACAAGAACATCTGCACTATGAATGCAAATGCATATACACTTAGCGGCCTGAATTTGCGACAAGTAGATAATCCGGTTTGATTTTTGAGGACCATGGAATTCTACAAGACGTATTGTTAAGGGCGTTTGTTTGACGGTAACGTGTGATGTTGTACCCAACCATGCCCTGTCGTGCTGGTTTATGTTCTTGTTGCTCTGGCTTCCGTCAAGTCACTGAGTACTTTCGTCGTTGTGGCTTTCCAGGCTATTTTGTTATTTGTATAATCATGTATACATTATGATCTCTTTGTTGTATTAAAATTACCTATTAATGCTGCCTAATTTGTTAAAAGATATATAGAACTTGGCGGGGATTTCTTTATTTGCACGGTCCCATTTTATTAGAACTTGGGAAGTCTTTTCCAGTCCTAAGGAGTGTTATTTTCAATGCAAAGTTTCGAAACTATGTTGATGTAGTTTGAAATAGTACTACCATATAGCATTTGTAAATGCGTTTTTTATACTTATAATAAAATTACAGCACTTTTATTTAAAATGTATTTAGGAATAGACTCAACGACACGATTGCCTCGATATATACTAGAAATATCAAGAAATTCAATACCCTTATTAAGATAGTAGTTTTAGAAATGGTTAGAGGAGATCAGACACCTTGTTAATATGAGTTCGGAAACATGTTGCGTATAGCTTGAAATTAAGCAATGTTATACAATGGATCTGTAAGAATGAAAAGTGTCTATCTTGTCTCATCTATTAACTTAAGTGAAACACAATGGATAACGTGGTGAGATGTGAAAGCAAAGCATGATTTCAAGACAGTATGTCAATCAGCGACCGACATAGTTACATGCAATTTCCGTTTGATGATATCATTACGTCTACGACCCGGAAACCTAGATTCACGCTTTATAATCGACAATGTAGACGATATTAGGATTTGTAAAATATGTCTGTGTTGATTGAAGTTGTCATCAACTTTTTCATCCACTTTAATTCCGCAATATGTCTAGCTTTTATTTGAAAGCTTTTAGTTGCATCATTATCATACATTATATGTATGGTAAAACAGTGACCAGACCAAGTAGTTTTATCGATTACAAGGCCTTAAAAAAACAAACAATTTAGAAAAATAAACTCAATTTTCAGCGCCCGGGGAGCATTCCCATGTAAATCGGGATAATTAACAGTATCAACATTGAAATCAACTTTCTTGTCATAAAGGACACGAAAGTATCAAAACTATTAGCTTTGTTGAGTTGAAGTAAATGTAAAAGTCGAACATGAGTGGAATTCGAAGTTGCTTAGGGTAGACCTTAATTACCATAGTAGAAAGGGTGTTGTCAATGTTTAAAATATCATTCTAATACCGAGAGGTTGTATTAAAAGCTTACATGACATCTGTCTGAGTTCTGAGTGCATGTACCTGATTAAATATTTAGCAGGGATTCTCTTCATAGTAATAAAAGTACGCACAAGTTAGCTTCAATAGTTGCAACGTTCGTGTCCTTTGGGATACCAACACTTTGTCTATAAATAGTTGTACCATACCTGACGAAAGTATTATCTTATAAGAAAAAAGGGTTTTCGCAAACTACTTGCAAGTCCAAATAGTGTAATTGTTTAAATTATATAATTAAACGGATTTAATGTTCAATACGAGAAATAGGCTTGTCTTTGATAACGTTTAGTGGTAAGCTTGTATATAAAGTGGACAATTCAAACGTACTTATAGATGCAACTTGATGCTTATTGCACAATTTATGGTAGTGCTAAATGTATCCGATGTGTTAATACTAACTGGTCATTTGAGATCATTATGCCTAATCTTTGTTTCGTTAAATAAGATAACCGATTAGGTCGGTGCTAGTGAGCCCGAGAGTTGTTGCATCTTATATTATCAACATGCATTTTATAATGTATAGTTTCAAATAATTATAAATAGTTCAGGTGTCTGAACGGATTATATGATTCATGAACACATTTGGGACTACCTGTTTTACTGTGCACCAACACAGTGATTCAGTCCTCATTGGGAGTACCTGTTTTACTGTGCACCAACACAGTGATTCAGTCCTCATTGGGACTACCTGTTTAACTGTGCACCAACACAGTGATTCAGTCCTCATTGGGACTACCTGTTTAACTGTGCACCAACACAGTGATTCAGTCCTCATTGGGACTACCTGTTTTACTGTGCACCAACACAGTCATTCAGTCCTCATTTGGGACGACCTGTTTTACTGTGCACCAACACAGTGATTCAGTCCTCATTTGGGACCACCTGTTTTACTGTGCACCAACACAGTGATTCAGTCCTCATTTGGGACTACCTGTTTTACTGTGCATCAACACAGTCATTCAGTCCTCATTTGGGAACACCTGTTTTGCTGTGCACCAACACAGTGATTCAGTCCTCATTGGGACTACCTGTTTTACTGTGCACCAACACAGTGATTCAGTCCTCATTTGGGACTACCTCTTTTACTGTGCATCAACACAGTGATTCAGTCCTCATTGGGAGTACCTGTTTTACTGTGCACCAACACAGTGATTCAGTCCTCATTTGGGACCACCTGTTTTACTGTGCACCAACACAGTGATTCAGTCCTCATTTGGGACTACCTGTTTTACTGTGCACCAACACAGTGATTCAGTCCTCATTTGGGACGACCTGTTTTACTGTGCACCAACACAGTGATTCAGTCCTCATTGGGACTACCTGTTTTAATGTGCACCAACACAGTGATTCAGTCCTCATTGGGACCACCTGTTTTACTGTGCACCAACACAGTGATTGAGTCCTCATTTGGGACTACTTGTTTTACTGTGCACCAACGTAGTGATTCAGTCCTCATTTGGGACCACCTGTTTTACTGTGCACCAACACAGTGATTCAGTCCTCATGTGGGACTACCTATTTTACTGTGCACCAACACAGTGATACCTGTTTTACTGTGCACCAACACAGTGATTCAGTCCTCATTGGGAGTACCTGTTTTACTGTGCACCAACACAGTGATTCAGTCCTCATTGGGAGTACCTGTTTTACTGTGCACCAACACAGTGATTCAGTCCTTATTTGGCACCACCTGTTTTACTGTGCACCAACACAGTGATTCAGTCCTCATTTGGGACTACCTGTTTTACTGTGCACCAACGTAGTGATTCAGTCCTCATTTGGGACCACCTGTTTTACTGTGCACCAACACAGTGATTCAGTCCTCATTGGGACTACCTGTTTTACTGTGCACCAACACAGTCATTCAGTCTTCATTTGGGACGACCTGTTTTACTGTGCACCAACACAGTGATTCAGTCCTCATTTGGGACCACCTGTTTTACTGTGCACCAACACAGTGATTCAGTCCTCATTTGGGACTACCTGTTTTACTGTGCACCAACACAGTGATTCAGTCCTCATTGGGACTGCCTGTTTTACTGTGCACCAACACAGTGATTCAGTCCTCATTTGGGACTACCTGTTTTACTGTGCACCAACACAGTGATTCAGTCCTCATGTGGGACTACCTATTTTACTGTGCACCAACACAGTGATACCTGTTTTACTGTGCACCAACACAGTGATTCAGTCCTCATTTGGGACTACCTGTTTTACTGCGCACCAACACAGTGATTCAGTCCTCATTTGCATCTATAGTACCCTAGTGTATTACGACAAATACGTCATGGCTATATTACACACGATAAAACCATGTGGTAAAACTGAACCGTGCATTGCCACATACGTTGATTCTACTTATCTAACAACGGCAACTGAGAAACACTGAAACAAGGAACTTACCTACTTATACCTCATTAATACAACCCTCGTGTTAATGTAGGCTCATTTCAACAGAAAGTATGAACAATATTGTTATAGTCGTGAAAACACGGCCAATCCCGTCATTCTTCGGGATCTCGTCTCGTGCGTATATCGACGCTTCGGTATGTTCAAAATCTTGATGATGTGTTAACCGGAAAGCAAAGGCACAGAAAATAGTGCAATGTTGCTAAGCTGTTGCTGTATAAAAAGTATAGCCGTAAGCTACTCGAGTTGATGTATGATTTGCGTTGCATGTTTGTTATTTACAATACAGATGAAGGTTGTATCACTGATTTCTTGTAAATAAACTATCGACTAAATGGCATTGCAAAATGTTGACGATAACTTTTGATTTGAATGCAAATTCGTTTTGCCGGGAATCTGACGCGCGTCACGCTAGTATGACGTAACCATTACGGTGACCTAGGATATATATTCGAGTAATGCCGCGGAGCAGTGTACGAGATGTTGCAAATGTATTAATGTACTGTTCTCCGTTGTATTGAAGATGTAAATACATACTTGATATTAATTGATATTTCTGTTTATTGTATAGGAGTTGTGCAGACAAATTAAAGATTGGAGAACCCGTATATCCGGAGATATATGAGGCGGCCACTGTATTTTTCTCCGACATTGAAGGTTTCACAACGATCGCGTCAAAAAGTAAGCCAGAGGAAGTCGTGGACTTTCTGAATGACCTGTACACATGTTTTGACGACATCATATCTAAGCATGACGCGTATAAGGTAATGAAATCTTTGAGTTATAATTAAATGATGTGTAAAACTAATTTCAATATGTATTTACTGTTTCTAAATATTATTTAAAAAAACAGCATATACCTATCCAGTCAACCATTACTTTATCATATTTCTTCCCTCTGGTTTACTTTTTACTGTATGTAGTTATATGTGTATACTTAGAATGCTGTGTTTTGTGTAAGTTCTACATACCCAAAACATTACTTTTAGGAACAAATCGTCTCCGTTTTAGCACGTCGAGTCCGTTTCAGTATTACCTAGCTGTGTTGTAGTGGGATCGACCACATCCATGTGCAATTCATCACCACAATGTTACTATTTGATTGTTTCCACCGTTAGAAAACCGCTAGAAACTACTACTATACTGTATAGAAGGCTAGTGGCCGTGCAAATACGGACGGTTTAACGCTTGGAAATAATGAGGTTGTTTACACCCTAGATAAACCTGGTTTAAAACTTCATCGGCCCTTTTTTGCCACCGACTACTGGTATTCCAAGGCGGTAGCCCTGTTGTCAATCCTTTAATGTTTGTGATGTCGTCTCTTGCTTCACCATTAGAAGCTGAAAAGTCGCCATATTACCTTAGCTTATTTTAGTCATATTTATAATTTTTGTTAGTTTTTTATGTGTGATTTTGGTTGACTGTGGTCCTTGAATGCTTCATTTGCTGTTCGACTTTTATATCCATTTTTACTACCAAATTCAAGCTCGTGAAACGTGGTTGAATACCCGTAAGGCAGTGTTATAGCCAAATGTTGTTTTATTTGTTTTATTGCGACCTACAAAGCAACATCAAAAATGCATACCCATTCACTGAATACTATTACAGCCTTTGCGAGTTGCATTAACTCTCAGGAGCAGATTTAAAGGATGAATGGCCACCCTTTTTGTAGTATTATCAATTAACAAATATAACTTAATTATCATATGAACTTTTCTTGATAGTCCCGGAGAGAAACATATATTTAAAACCGCTACTAAGTTGTTTGTAAAAATAAGTATTAATTAAATGACGTAGATACTACTTTTACCACTGCGTGACTGCACGGGGAAATGAAGTAAATCTGAATTGTATAGCTGCACAACTATTGACAGATAATTGATATGTACATTTACCTGTGGATTAATTTACCTGTTCAAAGTTTTCTACGTCATCAAATAAAATCTATATTCTCGCTTTTCACAGATATTACAATATGTGAATTGTAAATATATATTGTTGCGAATTGATTTCGATTTAAATAAACATAAACATGTTCATGAAACAAAACATGACCGGAGAACTTTAATAAAATCGAGTCGGCTACATTTGTTCCGTATGAGTATTTAACACAAGCTAATCAATATAATGTAAGCATTGTAGAAATTATCCCTATGTTGGTTTTTTGTGTGTGTGATTCAATGAGTTTTTAAGTGCATACGTACATCAAAGACCTTCGAAAACATGCACCAGAACAAATATTAGTTACCGACCTCAACATATAGAATAGTATACGCTGGAAATAACATTGAGAAATAACGCCAATCGTCGATTATAAAACGAATATGTGCTTCATTTCCTGTTAGAATGAACATAGTACAGTTGGCTCTGTGACCTAATGTTTATGCTTACGCTATGTCAATCCAGAGGTCCCGAGGTTGAAACCCGTGTTGAGCGAACTATTGTTTAATGATAATGATACCGATATGTTCTCTATGATGCTACAACGAACGACGGATTTACAAGTATGTTCACGTATAGGTTTCTCTCCTTGTATACGGCTTTACGGCCATGTTTCACAAGCTTGTTTTTTGTAGAAAACCAAGCGTAAAAGCCCTCCCATTTGATTTAGGTACATACCCACTAGCCTTATATGTAGCTATAGTATCTTTAAGCCGGTGCTAGGAGACGTGAGTCTTGTTACACCTATTATAACACCTATTATAACTTCTCATGAACAGAATCAAAAAACGAGCTTGTTTTAGATAGTTCCTATCAAGCGATAACCTATTCAGTATGTATCGACATTCACACTAGCCTTCTTGTAATGCTAGGTGATGGTTGTAAAAGGTCGCACAGACTACGAATCAGAAGTGTCATCACTTTCATTCTATCTTTGTGAAACTTGTTAAAAAGTTTATCAAACGAGGTTATGACCCTATCATTTTGCAACGCACTGCATGCTTGGTGGTGGACCCTTTTACAGTTTGCCACTATGCTTTCCTCTTTAATTATACGATGACCGGACAGGCTGTGGACCCTATAATGACGCCTATCTAAAGCCCATTGGGACGGTGGCGTTTGATGTTTGTCTATGATCTTTGTTGTCGTGCCCTTAATGGTTTATTTTCTTGTTGCTCTCGCTTCTGCCAAGTCATTAAGTACCTTCATTGTGGCTTTCTAGGCTATTGTTGTTTTGTATTATATTTACACGAGCATATTTGTGTTTTACTTATATTGCCTATTGATGCTTCCTTGTTGGTTAGCGATTAGATCATGGCGGGGATTTCTTTATTACATTGTCCTGTTTTAATGGAATGACAGTAGGGTAAGTGTGAGGTTTGGTGCACCCTAGAACCGGTTTAAACCCCCAATGACTTTTGTTGCCACTGACCGTTCAAAGGCGGTAGCCCTATTTTCAACCATTTTGTGTTTGTGATGTCGTTTGCAATTCTTATTACTTTTGCCTTCTCGTTTGTCTGTTTGCGTGTTTGTTTTTGTGTTTTGTGGTTGGCTGTCGTCCTTGAATACTGCTTTCCCTGTCCGATATTTTTATCTTTCTTTATAACTTCTCGCTCATTTAGGAGCCCAATCATTGAAGCGTTAAGTATAATACCGTTTAAGCAAGTGCTAGAGAGTTAGATGAGTTTCTTTGTATACCTCTCAGGAAAAGACTCCGTAAATCTCAGAATGCTACCGTTTTGTTTTGTTTGTGTTCCTGCCTTCCAAAAGATCCCCTTTTCAGTATCTATATACATGCATTTTGGGGACATCTGAAGCAAAGTCGTACATGACAGAGGCTGCGCTATATATAAACATTTGCCCACAACCTTGTGCAATAACGCATTGCAACCTTTACAACGATGCGGATCGAGTTTCAACCCGTTATAACAATCAGGCAAAGTTTGGACAATAATGTGGCATCCTCTGATTAAGTTTATTTAAGCAATTTGTTTAGAATATCAGTTACGCCGATGTGCAGTTATCTGTTAAATGTTACAGATGGCGGGAGGTATACAGTTCTGGTTCTACCCAGGAAAATGGGGTCGTCTGCCTCCACCACAAAATGATTGACTGTCATATATGGCCTAACGTGTGCTACAAATGAAGTAACACACCATTTAAATTATTGTCTGCTTATTAACATACAGGTTGAGACGATTGGTGATGCATATCTTGTGGTTAGTGGTATCCCGAAACGGAATGGAGAACTTCATGCAGGTAAAATATAAATCAAACTTTGTTGTGTGTGTTTGAGTATGAAGTTGTGAACATCGCAGAACTATTTTAAGAGATAGAACTGAACCGTAATCCTGAAACAAGATACATATTCCAGATCGCTTTGATTTTGTATGGTCAACTATAGCAGCATCTCGTGCACTAAATACGCCAGATTCAGTTAAAATTCAGTTTAAGTCTATCCTGAAGTATGTATAAAAAGGAAACAAGGTAATTTAGTATCAACTCGAAGTTATATACATAAATTTGATTTTATGAATTTTGAGTTCTACTCAACCCGGGGCTAGAGGGCGTGAGCGGTAGCTAGCATATTTCACTACCGTTCATGAACAGTCTCCATCAAACCGAAACTGCAATATGTTGTATGTGTCGTGTTTGGCCGTTTCCAAAGGTCCATTATCATACTCTTTTATATTTATATGACAATGGAGCTTTCAAAATTATACCTAATAGTTATATAGCTTGCCCAGCATCATTTGCTCCGTGTCTAAAGCTCACATTTAGAAGTGTTTCAAAACCTGCACTGAATTCCATTTTAGTAGTGCTTTCTACGTAACAGTGTTCAAATAGAACTCCTCCCAAAAATGGAAATACACATATAGATTGACTTGTGTTTGATATAATATTGTTATGATTTGTGTTGCTATATGTTGGTAAAAATTATAAATGTGTATCCTGCTGAATTTAAGTAAAATTATGGTATTGAATCTTTTTATGTGATTTGACTTCACACTACCGTTTGTTTACTTCTGTGTGAGGACTGCAAAAAGTCATCCCGACTATAAATCAGTAGTATTGTTACTCGTTGGTCCTTTGGGATCAGCAAGTTCAATCTTTGTGGCTTTCAAGTAGAATACCGAATGGTGCTAGCGGGCGTGAGAGGTGTTTCAAATATATACTGAGGGAACAAAATTTAGCAAGTGTTATAGATGAAATAATACTGTATACAAGATATACTGACATTTTGGGACTTGATGGGCTTGACCCCTACGTTCATTTATTCGTTAGGTCATTAAAATAGTTGACTGTTATTGATGTGTGTTTAATAAAATGTTGTGTCTATGGCAGAAGTTTCTTGATTTTACAACCAAAAATATATTATTTCCAGGGTGCAATAAAAACTTACTAAACTTTTTTCCTTTAATATATTAGCTCTCACGAACGGCTTAATTGTTTCCTCGTTTATTGTATTGATCGTGTTCGGCGATTTCCAAATTTCTTCTTTCATACTCGTTTTATATATCACAGTAGCGTTGCCTATTCAGTGTGACGGCGGTAAAACGTCTTCCCGTGCTTGCAATCAGAACTGTAATTCATTCCGATCTTTGGAGATCGCTGAGCCCGATATTTATTTACATATATCAGAGGTACACTCTCACAAACGTGTGCATTCTTCTTTAATTTCGAATAGGTGGTTCCACTACTCCAGCCTTTAATGGTTCTGAGTATTGTTTAATCACCCTTAGGATATGGTGCCTGCTTTTTAATTTAGTCTTTTGACTTTTGTCTTTGATACGCAGGCTTCATCACCTCCGTTCCCAACTAAATACCGTTTTGTTTATTTCGCCCATTCTTTTCTCGTTGAGGAGCAAAGCATTTTGTTAGAAACTGGCCCATATGCGGCTGGCCTTGGAATGGTGTGAAAATACTCCATGTTCACCGTCATATGCATACCATTTTCGGAATGGGTCTAGTTTCTGTACTATTGACATTTTAAATAAATGAGTTCTGCTCAACCCGGGGCTAGAGGTCGTGAACGGTAGCAAGCACTTTTCACTACCGATCAAACCGAGACAGTTGCAAAGACTCTGCGGTTCTGCAGTTGAGAAATGTCTAGGCTAATTCTGTATACGTTTATTTTGATTTGTATGGACGGTGAGCCTTGCATGTATATTCAAATTGGAGCCGCAAAGCCCATTTGAATTTTATGATATGAACGTTTAAGGAAAGCTCAATTTACGAATCCGAATAAAACGATACATTTGTCACACAGATGTTTAAACATTTCAGGAGTTATAGCAGACATGTCACTGGACATCCGAGAAGGAGTGGGTAGGTTTAAGCTGAAACATATGCCACAGGAAAAGTTGAAAGTGCGAATTGGTATGCATACAGGCGCCTGTTGTGCAGGTACGATATTAGCTACACATTTCTCATTACATATAACTTTTACTAACGTAGATGATCCTTTTCTCCAGTTATCAATAAGAACGATTCTCTTCCATTTTTGAATGACAGAATCGTTCATTTCAGGAAGAGTGATCATCACGTCTGTAATACATTTACCTTAATATTGGAAATGACGCAAATGGACAACAAACGGTTGATATGTAGATTGCTTTGCACAGATTCATATTGTATGCAGGCTTTTTCATCCATAAATATATCTGGAGTTCTACAATTTTGTTTTTGCATTTCTTGTATTCACTCCAACCATATAAACAGTATGTCTGTCATAGTAGAAAGCCTCACACATGAATGCATGTTTTACAAAGTTCAATTGATAGATTCATGTTATGGAATACATAAACCTTTCAGTTAGTTTTCCGGAGCTTGTAGAATCACAGTTAACATATTTCCCCTCAAGTATATTGTGTTAAGTATCATTGTATGTTACAGGAGTTGTTGGCCTTTCCATGCCAAAATATTGTGTTTTCGGAGACACTGTCAATACAGCCAGTAGAATGGAAACAAATGGCAAAAGTAAGAAACAATTTAAAACTCTGTATTATATCTCACTTATCATTTTCCTCTAAATCAAACCCGTATGTTGAATTTTTATTTTTTTGAGATACAGGACGACATCGTTTAAAATGATTTATGGAGTCCAATGTAAGTTGAAAAGTTATTTCACGAACAACGAAAATGTTTATTACCATACAGTAAAATAGAATACGCAATATCCAGCACACAAAATACTTAAATATAAGTTGGTGTTCATATATTCCTTTTATCCCCTTACACTAATTATTCTTAGAGAATAAAACAATTATTGATTAGTATTAATAATTGTATTGTTATAACGTTACGTTACATATTGCTTCTGTGTCTTCAATTATATACTATTATTAGTAGTAGTAGTAGTCGTAGATGTGTACATAACATGGTATCGCTATTTAAGAGTACCGTTATAGACATGTAGCTTTCACAGAACATTGCCATTTGCATACATACATTATATACTAACTATAACATCGTGTACTAAAACAAACTCACACACATGACAAGGTTGGCAATCACCTCATTCTAACCATGCATAGTAATATGAAATATGTTCTGATTTTCTAGGTCAAAAGATTCACGTAAGCGAGGCTGCATTTAAGGCGCTACAAAACCTTGGGGGATTCTACATCACATTGAGAGGAGATATGCCAATAAAGGTACATGTTAAAGCGTGTTAAGTGTTGTAAAGCCTTATTTGAATCAAATCATTAATATAACGAATTTACGTTAATAGACGAAGAAATCACACAAAGAATATCATATTTAACGGATAAATAAGTAATATTAATTGTGATTTATATATAGTATATAAAAATCCCATCGCAACAAACAACACCATTTATGACAGAGTAACAATTCAGATTCAACCCGGTGTTCATAACCTCTTGTAGCAGTTTATTGCTCAAACCGTACGCTGGTGACCCGGTGTTCATAACCTCTTGTAGCAGTTTATTGCTCGAACCGTACGCTGAACCGTACGCTGGTGACACTTATCTGTAAGAATAGGGCAATCCCTCTGGTGTCAATGCTATATATAGGTCACATATCCCTCTGGTGGCACTGCTATAAATATAGGTCATATATCCCTCTGGTGGCACTGCTATAAATATAGGTCACATATCCCTCTGGTGGCACTGCTATAAATATAGGTCACATCTCCCTCTGGTGGCACTGCTATAAATATAGGTCACACATCCCTCTGGTGGCACTGCTATAAATATAGGTCACATATCCCTCTGGTGGCACGTCTTTAGCTTTTCCCAAAACCTCAACCTGGTAGTGTAGTGGCACTTCTATAATGACAGACCATCAGTAAATATATAAAACACACATGCTTTTGTAACTTAATTTTCCAGGGCAAGGGTATGATGACTACATACTGGTTAGAAGGCAAAGATGGACGTACGCCGTATGAGCTCACTGACTAATAGAAATACAATTAGGATAAATATGAGTACATATATTCGGCTAAGTTTGGCTTTAGTTTAGATGCAAATGGTATTATAGAAACCATATAAAAAATAATGGCACCGTAGGTCCGCGCTGTACCACCAACTTAATATATATAATACATAATGAAAAGGACAATGCACATCAAGTGGTGTGGTGACGACCAGGTTACTGACTTCGAACATGGCTTAAAAGTAGATATAAAAAACGAACAGGAAAAGTTTTGTTCTTTGTTTCTGTGTGGGCTTGTGGTTTACTGTTGTCCTTGAATGCTGCTTTTCCTGTTCGATTTGTATATCTATATTGTACTGGAGTGCGTGGTCCAGTGGTAGAGCGCCGAACTCCAGATCGAGAGGTCGTGGGTTCGATCCTCGCCGCGGCCACGTTATTTATCCTTGGGCAAGATAATTAATCCACATTGCTTAGTACTGGTTCTACCCAGGAAGCCATCGAGAGTGATTAATCTAAGTTGCAAAAACTTGTTTCGCAATCGATGTAAAATAAATATGTTTAAAACTAAAACTACTGAGTATAGACAACGTATTAAATGGAAACAAGCGACTATATTGTAATTTTGTAGATCTAAAAAAGGCATATAGAGTATGTAGTTTTGACCTTTGTGTTTTGAGCTTTTCGAATGTTCAATTGGATTCAATCAAGGGCAGTCTCTTCTATTATTAAGCTAACCTGTATGCCTCATTACCTACTAACCGTTCCAAGTCGGTAACCCTGTCTTTATCACTCTTTTATGTAATGTAATATCCTTTTCATTGACATTTTAAATAAGCTCATATATCGTATATTGGTGAAGTGCCTACCTACGGTATCATTGCGTTTGATTGCTGTGGCTTTTATAGGACCATTTTTCTTACTTCTATTTTTGTAGAGTATCTTGAATACTTGAATTTACAAGACCAAAGTCTTGGAATTGAAAATACAACCTATAGTATTTTACTTTTCGCAGATGATACGATTTTGATTTGACAACAACATCTGAGTTGTAAGAGCGTTTAAATATGTTGATGCAATACTATCACAAATGAGTCGTTTTTTATGAGGAGAAAACAGCAAGTATGACCTTTTTTAGAAAATAGTGCCAATTTCTAATAAACTTTGAGACATGGGTCAAAACCAGAAATTATTTAGAAAAGTAAACGATTCTAACTACTTGGGAACTCTGCTGGATCACTTAATACAAATCTAGAAGGAAATTATTAAACTCTTTGAATATATGAATTTCACATGTCAAATACATACATTTAAGCCATCGAGTTAATGTTTGAGGTGTGTGGTATGTGTTTGGATGTTTGTTTGTGGGTTGACTGTGTTCTGTGAATGCTACCGTTCTTGTTCCACTTTTAAAGGTACTGTTTGTATGGTTGTATTTTCATATTTATTTTATTTAATGTACATAATAAAAATTGAAAAATGTGTGTAGATAACATGGATAACGAGAAACATTTGTTGAAATCATATATAAATAATATATACTGTTGTGTTTTGTTCTGGTAACATATATACATGTGCAGTAACTCATTTATCAAATAACATTACTTAATATGTGCATATATAATTACACAACAGTATACGTGTAACCTATTGATGTGGCTTTCTATTATTTTATATTCTTATATAAATGATATTTTTTTGTGTTATATACTCCTCAAAATAAGTTAAGGAACTCAAGAATATTTCTCCGTATGCTTACTAGTGAAATACAATGTTACAGAGAATTTGTAAGCAATGTTGCATTAAACTGGACATTATCAGGTGTTCTGCATTAGATGAAAGAACAACATGTTGTATTGTTCTGTTAATTAGAAAGAGTCCGAGATGTTTGATAATTCTAAAAATCATTAATTCTCACCAAAACAACAATATGTTTTGTCAATTTATTCATCACGTTTAATCACTGCCAATGGAACTATGGACGCGAAATTTTAATTTTCCCCGAAATTGACTAACCTTTGACAGTTTAAATGCATACAACGAACAAAAACGGTAATCTTTTATACCATCCTAAATTAATTAAATGTTCAATACCTAGTTGCATATTTGGCACGGCACGCTTATCTGTAGTTATTTGAAAAAAAATGGTGACAGACGTTTGTTAAGTAATCAATAGTTTATAGCTATAGCAAACTTTAATCTTATTGAAATAAAAAAGGGATGACCTTAACTTATTTTCAGGAGTATACTTATTCAGCATTACTAGGCAATAGCCTGACGCCGATTTGTTTGTTGACGCTGTTCGTTTTAATTGGGGTGGAAATAGGGAACGAGTGAGTTGTTTACACCCTTGAACATGGCCTGGTGGCCTTTTTGCCGGTGACCGTTCAAGGCGTTACCACTATTGCCAATCCTTTTATATGTTCGTGGTGTCATATACTTGCTTTTGTTTAATTATTGTTTGTTTTTATATTGTGTTTTTGGTTGCCTGTGTTCTGTGAATACCAAATGTTCTATTCGACTTCTGAATAATAGGGAGTGAGCAGATTAAATACAAAACAGGGGATCCCTTGGAAGCATCAGACACAAACAAGAGATACAAGTAGTAGACTCGATTGTATTAGGTCTGTTTGATTTTTATGCAGTTGTGCCTGCTCTAGAAACCATATATTGCATTGATATACTATATAGGGTCATTTTCAACCGTTACAAAATCATTTACTTGAGAGTCGGACCGCCGAAACGCACACTATTCGGAAAACTATTCGAAAAACCTCTACAAAGAAACTGGTTGGGACACTCTGGGAGACAGGCGTCGTAAGCACAAACTGGTTATGTTTTATAAAATGATAAACCACCTAACTCCAAATTTCCTCTCTGAACTTGTTCCACCTTCTGTAGGTAATTCTTCCAGGTATAACTTACGTAACTCCATAGATATCGAAACTATCAATGCTCGAACAAACTACTACTATAACTCTTTTCTCCCCTCCGTCATTCGTGAATGGAATGAGCTAAGTGAAGACGCACGACAAGCCGAAACAGTTTGCTCAATCAAACATACACTGAACAGTCAAAATAATAAAATTCCAAACCACTACCAGTTCGGAAAAAGAAACATTCAGATATTGCACAAAAGACTACGTACTAACTGTAGCTCCCTTAACAATGATCTGCTTTCCAAAAACATGGTTGATTCAGCTTTTTGTTCCTGTGGTCGTGTAGAAAACGCTGAACTCTACTTCTTCCATCGTAATAAGTACAGCGATACAAGAAACGTTCTCATGAATTCATTACCACGTTTACCAAATATTACACTGAAAACACTGCTCTTTGGAGATCAAAATGAAGCATACGATGCAACCATTCGTGTTTTTGACGCAGTTCATAATTATATTAAAAACTCAAAACTTTTAACTTGTAAATCGGTTCCTTCCTTTATTGAATTCTCTAAATGGTACACCACTAACCCCTACTCCTATGTGTCGTCCCCAAACTCCCCATTTACATTTATTTTCGTCACTTAATATTTATAATTTCCAAATATATTTTTTTAATATTTCTTTCATTTTGTCTATTTGAATGATGAATTCTCAAGTTCTGTTTTATTAATTTTGTTCCTTTTGTTTGTTCTGTTATTTCATTTCTATTATATGTAAGTGCTGCTTTATCTTATCATGTTGCTAAGTTGTAGTGTTTTTTCTGTATACAAGCCAATAGTTTCCTAATGCATCAGCTATCCATAGACGTGCAAGTCGTATGTTGTGTCTACACTACTCAACTTTTATAATCGGTCACCCAGTTTTTTGAAAATAACACGAATACTGAAAACTGGAAATCACTAAAACACATAACAATATTTTATTAAGTTTATCAACAATGTAATGTGAAAATTACATTGTTGATACACTTAATAAAATATTGGTATATGTTTCCATGAATTCCAGTTTTTAGTATTTGTGTTATTTTCAAAAAAAAATGGATGACCAATTATAAAAGTTGAGTAATGTATAGTAGTGTATGTTCTGTATACAAGCCAATGTTCCATAATGCTTCAGTTTATCAGTAGATATGAAAGTCGTATTTCGTTACTATAGTAGTGTATGTTCTGTATACAAGCCAATGTTCCATAATGCTTCAGTTAATTAGTAGATATGAAAGTCGTATTTTGTTACTATAGTAGTGTATGTTCTGTATACAAGCCAATGTTCTATAATGCTTCAGTTAATCAGTAGATATGAAAGTCGTATTTTGTTACTATAGTAGTGTATGTTCTGTATACAAGCCAATGTTCCATAATGCTTCAGTTAATCAGTAGATATACAAGTTATATGTTGTTACTATAGTAGTGTATGTTCTGTATACAAGCCAATGTTTCCCTAATGCTTCAGCTAATCCGTAGATATGAAAGTCGTATGTTGTTACTATAGTAGTGTATGTTCTGTATACAAGCCAATGTTTCCCTAATGCTTCAGCTAATCAGTAGATATGAAAGTCGTATTTTGTTACTATAGTAGTGTATGTTCTGTATACAAGCCAATGTTCCATAATGCTTCAGTTAATCAGTAGATATACAAGTTATATGTTGTTACTATAGTAGTGTATGTTCTGTATACAAGCCAATGTTCCATAATGCTTCAGTTAATCAGTAGATATACAAGTTATATGTTGTTACTATAGTAGTGTATGTTCTGTATACAAGCCAATGTTTCCCTAATGCTTCAGCTAATCCGTAGATATGAAAGTCGTATGTTGTTACTATAGTAGTGTATGTTCTGTATACAAGTCAATGTTCCATAATGCTTCAGTTAATAAGTAGATATGAAAGTCGTATGTTGTTACTATAGTAGTGTATGTTCTGTATACAAGCCAATGTTCTATAATGCTTCAGTTAATCAGTAGATATGAAAGTCGTATTTTGTTACTATAGTAGTGTATGTTCTGTATACAAGCCAATGTTCCATAATGCTTCAGTTAATCAGTAGATATACAAGTTATATGTTGTTATTATAGTAGTGTATGTTCTATATACAAGCCAATGTTTCCCTAATGCTTCAGCTAATCCGTAGATATGAAAGTCGTATGTTGTTACTATAGTAGTGTATGTTCTGTATACAAGCCAATGTTCCATAATGCTTCAGTTAATAAGTAGATATGAAAGTCGTATGTTGTTACTATAGTAGTGTATGTTCTGTATACAAGCCAATGTTCCATAATGCTTCAGTTAATCAGTAGATATGAAAGTCGTATTTTGTTACTATAGTAGTGTATGTTCTGTATACAAGCCAATGTTCCATAATGCTTCAGTTAATAAGTAGATATGACAGTCGTATGTTGTTACTATAGTAGTGTGTGTTCTGTATACAAGCCAATGTTCCATAATGCTTCAGTTAATCAGTAGATATACCAGTTGTATGTTGTTACTATAGTAGTGTATGTTCTGTATACAAGCCAATGTTTCCCTAATGCTTCAGCTAATCCGTAAATATGAAAGCCGTATGTTGTTACTATAGTAGTGTATGTTCTGTATACAAGCCAATGTTTCCCTAATGCTTCAGCTAATCCGTAGATATGAAAGTCGTATGTTGTTACTATAGTAGTGTATGTTCTGTATAAAAGCCAATGTTCCATAATGCTTCAGTTAATAAGTAGATATGAAAGTCGTATGTTGTTACTATAGTAGTGTATGTTCTGTATACAAGCCAATGTTCCATAATGCTTCAGTTAATCAGTAGATATGAAAGTCGTATGTTGTTACTATAGTAGTGTATGTTCTGTATACAAGCCAATGTTCTATAATGCTTCAGTTAATGAGTATATATGAAAGTCGTATGTTGTTACTATAGTAGTGTATGTTCTGTATACAAGCCAATGTTCCATAATGCTTCAGTTAATCAGTAGATATGAAAGTCGTATTTTGTTAATATAGAAGTGTGTGTTCTGTATGCAAATTAATGATTCACTAATACTAAAGTTAATCCGTAGATATTTAATTCATATGTAGTTAAATTAGTAGTGTATGTTCTGTATACAAACCAATGTTTCCCTAATGCTTCAGCTTGCATGCTTACATTATTATTATTTTCTTTAATATTGGCTTACGCCCTACCGATTACGAAATGATTCGTCAATTTTAAATTGAAATTTGCGATTGATTGAATAACACAGACTGATAACACATGTTCACGCAACCGAAACGTGCTGAACAGTTTACCGTTATTTTATACCGTTATTCAAGCTATTACAAAGTATAAAACAACGG
This sequence comes from Cyrtodaria siliqua, assembly GCA_037043455.1. NCBI lineage: Eukaryota > Metazoa > Mollusca > Bivalvia > Adapedonta > Hiatellidae > Cyrtodaria > Cyrtodaria siliqua. The sequence goes on from JAWPHD010001956.1 coordinate 70,408, forward strand.
GAAGCGATTCACTACTGTGCGTGTAATTCAAATGTTTGGAAGAAATTAGTCGTATTGAAATGAAAGATAGAAAGATGTTGAAAAAATGTGATCCAGTTATGTCGAGTATTTAAAAAAAAAAACTATATACATTGATTGTTCTCATAACATGCCATTAAAATGAACAAGGTTTATTAACAAGCAGTGTTTACTTTATCGATCCTTCAGTTAGCTTTGACCCCGATTGTACGTAGTGACCCAGTCAGAATAAACCCTGTCAGATTAAATACCGTACTCTAATTTCCATGTATTAAAAGTTAGAGTACGGTATTTTAACTTCCCCCTCCGTTTATATTTATTTTATTTAAACGAGTTTATGCTGTTCATTCATCTAAGGAAATTGCACCAACCATACTACATACTACAATGTGTCACAATTGGATCCTCAAAATATATAAGTTATATATATACATTGTCGTCAGTAGATTTAGAAATGGTGCACATATTTTGTAAAATTGGGCTGTTGTTGGTGGGATAGTTAGTTTAAAGTAAATTATTCCAATAATGGAACACAATATACGATTAAACGGCCAATTACACAACTTCATTATTATGTTTTGTTCTAAACCTAAGTTATAGTTCTATATACTATATGTTTTAATTTAATAGTTATAGCCTAACCAATATCTGTTTATTAAACCTGTTTTTCGTTAGTACATATAGACTTTCTCGTGGTGCGATGAATGAGAGGAGAACTTTTCTGCCATTCATCGCTTTTATTACCGAAAGAAATCAGCAATTGATTAAGGTCGGGGAAACTGCACCTAAGACATCAAAGTATAGCTTTGATACAACTATGATTAACCTAAGGATTGCTTATTAATTTTGCGATAAAACTGAAGTATCACGCGTCAATGAAACATCATAGTTTTACATATAATAAAAACGCATAGCTTAACATTGTAAATTACAAACCAGTAACTTTCACGCAACTGCGAACATATATTTCTGTTCGTTTACCGTGCATTAATTACCTCAAAAGGCGAGTACATCGACGCGAAAATTACGTCTGTAATCAGTTATTTTGAAGAGTATATAATTTACGCTTAAAAGGTAGAATTAGCATAAAGATTCATCTTAAAATGAGGTACAAATATGCAATCAGGTACAAATATACTATCAGGTACAAATATACTATCAGGTAAAACTATATAAATGAATTTGCCAGTTTACTGAAGAAAATATGTATTACTTTTAATACAAAATACAGAAAACCATCCCTAATGTATATGCCTTTGAAAAAGCTTTGAAAAAAAGGGAAGTTGGAAAGGTTATAGCAACAAATAGAAATAAACTAGAAATACATGGTCAAAATCAATTTGTAATAAGAGGAAGAGAGACACATGTTGATAGTGATAATGGATTTATTGTTGAATTGTATATGACGTCATTAATGCATATACTAGAAAAACACAATATTGATAATCTGTTAAGACCATTCATTTTCAATAAAACCTAGTAAAATATATATGGTTATTATGCTGTTAAATTCTTTATATTATGTATCTAATATTTTAAACACCTTGGCGTTTTCTCTTTCTACTCTTGTTCTCCTTTTTCCACTTGGTTTACTCGTATATTCATATAAAAATCTAGTTTTGCATAAACGTGATACAGTATATAGAAAGAATTTGATAAAAACAGTATCGTGTATTTTTGTACATAGTTAATTATAATTTGCAACACTCGTAATGGATTGTTATGTTGTGTACTATGTTTATGTATTGTGAAAAATAAAAGATAAACAAACACTCTGTCAGCTAGAAGTATTATCTATTTTGTAATCAAGAAGTATAGAAATTGTGCTTCTGCCACTTATAAGTATAAAAGTCGAACAGGAAATGAGTTTCGTCGGTGTGTTCTTGGGCAAGACACATTCCTTTAGCCTCGTCCGTCGGATGGGGACGTAAACCGGGCGGTCCCGTGTATCTGTCTATCCTCCGAGCACGTTAAAGAACCATAGGAATCTATTCGATAATAAGAGTAGGGCACGGTTCCCGGATTCCTATGTATCTCTTCCCTCTCTCCGGGGCTTTAAATAACATATACTGTGTTGATGAGCCGTTAAACAACATTTAATTCAATTCAATCCGAACAGGAAATGCAGAACACAGTTAATCCAAAAACACGTAAAAAGACAGACATTAATGGCAAGACTATTCTCTTGATCTGAGAGACTAATCTCTGTATTGTTACTTGATTTCCTGCATTTTGATTAGTGTTAATGTACAAAAATAACTCCACTTTGATTAACTTACTAAGAATTTATAAGCCATTTTTGCGTAGTAGTCGTCGGCATCAACATTGGACAACATGGCACCTGTTGCGTCAAAGTGTACTGTGTAGATGAACAGGAACTCTCCGTTGCACATCCTAAACTTACATGCCCGTACGTTAAATCTACGGAGCTCGTCGTCGACACAAAATACAATTACTGCAACAAAATCAGAGTTAGATGATTTCTTTGCATATGATATATTCATACATATATTCGTACAGATCTGTGTAACTTTATAATACATTTCTAATGTAACAAACAAGGTTTAAACTAAATGATCAATGATACGTTTCTTCCTTTTTGTCTAAATTCACCGTTAGTCTATACTGATGGAAACCACCTGACTAAAGTAAATCGGTATTGTCGTGGCAAGTGCCGGTGTCAGAAAAAATCGACTCCCATAAAATATTAAACATCCCGGTCATTTTGCTAATTAGTAAAATGACCTCGCTTCGCATCTATAAAACTTTGACTTCATACGTATTTGCCAGTTATGCATATTTTGTCGAAATAAACAAACTGAAACAGCCAATAGGGTGCTATTTTTGTATACAGTCGTGTGTGGGTATGAGTATCAAGATGAGTACCGATTTCAGTATTCTATTTTTATTTTGGTAACATAGTCCAATAAATGGATCTGTTACATCCTACCCTAAATCATCAAAATTAAATGACAAACTTTAAAATGTTGATCTGAAAATCAACCTTTTCGATAGTCTGTACCAAGTTACCGAGAAGAGTGATTTTTAATGGGGTGGGAGTATCGATACTCACGTCTTCGCTATTGAGTATCGATACTCCCTCCCCATTGAGTATTATTACCCCCTCCCCACTGAGTATTGATACACCCACTATTGCGTATGTATTGATACACCATCACATCGAGTATTGATACCCACTCTCCACGGAAATGTGATACCCCCTCCACATTTTGTACATATACAATATCCCTATTGAGTACTGAAGGGGTTATCAATTCAATACTCAATAGAGGGGTATCACTACTCAACTGGAAGGTTTTATAGATTCTAGATGTGGAGGGGGGTATCAATACGCAGATGGGAGGTTTTATAGATTCTCGATGTGCATGAAATATTAGTTCACACGTGCCCTTCCGTGCTTCTGTAGAAAACAGTATGTAGACATGTAAACATATAGGCATATATGTACATGCACATATGGCCGATATTTCTAACTTTTAAGAGTCACTTATTCAGCAATTATCTTATTAAGTTAATACGATAATCGCTGGATAAGTGACGCTAACAGTTATTGTTTCAAATCTCGGTATTTTATTATTACAGAACTAGTCTTCATATCCACTGCATCGTCATGATTTCCTAAAGACTTAATAAACATAAAGAAAATATGTTGTCCTATCCATTTTAAGTTGACGTGTGTATATTTTCATATAGGTAAGGGTTTCTTATAATAATGCATGTGAGAATACTAGGCGAACATTGTATTCTGTTCCTTCCAAAAGAAATATTCATTCTTTCCTATTCATTTATTAGGTGACAAGTGGTCTTTAATGGCACACTTTCGCCAACTATTAGTATTAGTAGAGTATCGAGTAGAAAAATGTCCAGTTAATTGCAAAATGTTGGTTAGTACTGGTAAGAGAAGCCACGGTTAAGATAACTTGAAACATTAAGATAACGAAAATGACTGAAACAATATTGATAAAATGGCGTTAAAACCAAACACAACAAGTATTTCGGTAAATTGATATCCCTCGACGAAGTGTTAATTGTTTTCTGGTCAGAAGCATAGACGAACAATATATACAGACGAATAAAAAAGCTCAGATGTTGGGTTCTGCAAGTCGTCTTGATGAGTTGAGTATATGTGCCGATTTATTTCAAAATCCCTCCATGCATATGAGCGTTATGCAGCCAACACGAACATTGTAACGAGCGGACGAACGGACGGACAATGCCAAAACATATATCCCTCTTCGCTGAGGTATAATACAATTAATAAAATAATAAAAATTAAATACGGATGTGTTTGTTTGATGCGGGGCATAGGGGTCTCTATGCATGTGTCAATAAGGATGTGTTTGTTTGATGCGGGGCATAGGGGTCTCTATGCATATGTCAATAAGGATGTGTTTGTTTGATGCGGGGCATAGGGGTCTCTATGCATGTGTCAATTCATTACAAACTTGCTGCAATCATGAGCGTTATGGAGGGAGAAGACAAACTACCTTGTTAAAAGCACATATAAGAAGTATATGACCTGTATGAAATTGACCTTGAAGATACAGACCCGGGTGTCTCGATGAGATAAGTATTTGTGCCAATTAATTTCAAAATCCCTCTATGTACGGAATGGTTATGCTGCGGACACGAACTGGACATTATTTTAAGGATCTAAGAAAGTATATGACTTTTAAGATGACCTTTATGACCTTGACATTGATGGTAATATCAGATGCGTTCTGCACATCGTCTTGATGAGATGAGCATATGGGCAAATTTATTTCAAAATCCTTCCATGCCTTTGAGAGTTATACAGCAGACACGAACATTGTTTGTGACAAACGGACGAACGTACGGACAAAGCCAAAACTATATCCATCCGACTTCGTCGGGGATAAAAAGCAAAAATAAAACTTGGTTATAACTAACTGGGGTGTAACGAAACATCAGGGGTAGACATGTAGTTACAGGAGTCACTCATTTTTCCTATGTTCAATACGAATTCTCGGTTTAGGGTTCGAATATGCGATTGGGTTAATAAGGCAAGGGTAGATAAACTCTTCGATATTTTTTTCTCTTTTTATTGAGGACCTAGAACTATATTTACAAAATGACATTAATACTGGTTTAGAAATTCATGATATTGTTCTTATATTACTATTATTTGCGGACGATATGGTTATCATGGGAAAATCACCTGAAGAATTACAAAAACATATTAATTTTCATTATGACTCTTGTAACAAATGGGAATTAGAAGTGAATACGGTTAAAACAAAGATATGTTTTTTAGAAAAAGAGGTGGTTTATTAAACAATGAAACTTGGCATTAGAATGGAGAGAATATAGAGGTTGTAAATGATTTAAACTATTTAGGTACAGTTTTTACTTATACTGGAAATTTTGCTCTGAACCAAGAACAACTTATTGTATAATCTTTGAAAGCAGTAAATGTTCTCTTAGTAAACTGTAGAAAAATAAGGTTAAAACCAAAAATACTATGTCAACTATATATATATTGATTTTTTTGTGGGGTCAATTTTCGGAAATTCTAAAAGTAAGAAATAGTTCTTGTGCATCAGGAGTATATGATGAATTAGGTAGATATCCTTTATTTATAACGTGTTCTGTAAGAATATTTAAATACTAGTTTAAATTATTAAAAACAGAAAACATTATACTTAAAAGCATTTACATATCGTCACTAAAAGATTGTGAAAATGGGTATACAAATTGGACATCGAATGTAAAAAATATGTTAAACGAATATGGTTTTACAAATGTCTGGAATGACCCAAATTCTGTTAATGCTAAATACTTTATAACTACGTTTAGACAAAGAGTTGATTGTTTTATACAACGATGGCTTGTAGATAAGGAATCAAGTGGTGTACTTGAATTATATAATAATTATAAATTGAGTTTTAATTATGAATCATACCTTGATATTTTACCATGTAATCTCAGACCATATTTAACAAAATTCAGAATATCAGCACATTCGTTAAGAATACAGACCGGTAGATACTCTCGTAATAGAATACCTAGAAATTAAAGATATTGTCAATGCTGTCACAGTTTTGATGTTTAAGATGAATACCATTTTATTTTGATTTGTCTTTGTTACACAAGAATCCGGACAATTTGTATTAAAAAAATATTATTATAATAGACCTAGTATGTTTAAATTCTTAGAATTACTGCAGACACAGGATAAGAATATTGTTATACAGTTTGGTTCACCCTAGAACCGGTTTTAAACACCCAGTGGCCTACTTTGCCACTGACCGTTCCAAGGCGGTAGCCCTATTGTCAACCCTTTTGTGTTTGTGATGTCGTTTGCATTTATTATTACTTTTGCCTTCTTGTTTGTCTGTTTGCGTGTTTGTTTCTGTGTTTTGCGGTTGACTGTCCTCCTTGAATGCTACTTTCCCTGTCCGATATTTTTATATTTCTTTAGCAAAATATATTAATACAGCTTTAGCTGTAAGGAATACAATCTTGATTAATTAAACAATGTTTAGCTCTTTTGTATTTTCATTCTCATGTATCAATTATTTAACATTAATATTGCTCATAGCAAATGTACTATTGTCTAAAATCGTTTGACTTATTATGCATGAACATTTATGTATGTATATATAACGATGTATGTATGTACACGTTAAATAAACTATATGTTCTGTTCTGTTCTGTTAATGGTAGAGAAAATGCAAAACGAATGACTCCGGTACCGACCTGTCTAACCCTGGGTTATTGCAAACTGCGAAAAGTTCCTTCCTTGAACCATTCAAATATAAACTGAATGATACCTAAAGGTTGTTCTTGTTTCTTTAAGTAAAACATATTAAATATGCTAGGAGTCAATATTCTACAGTGGTCATATGTCTACGTGTGAGGGGTTGTAATATTAATAGCGTTAATTGCACGTGTTTGTTATTCTGGTTCGCTTTTATAGATGTGCACTACTGGGTTCAACAATAACATGTTCATAAAAATAAATATGAAAAGAGAAATTTAGAAATCGTCGGACACGCACGATATTTACAAACAAAATACTGCTGTCTCCTTTTGATTGAGAAGTGCTTGCAACTGTTCACGCCCACTAACCCCGGGATGAGCAGAACTCAATATTTAAAAAGTCAATAGTACAGAAATTTGAGCCATCCCGAAGATGGTATGCATATGACGGTGAACATGGAACTTTCAATGAGGTATTGTCACACCATGCCATGGATAGCGGCGTAGGATCCCAGTTTCTAACAAAACGCTTTGCCCTAAACGAGAAAACAATGGTCGGAATAAACAAAATGGAATTTAGTTGGGAGCAGAGGTTATGAAATCTTTGTATCACAGGTAACAGTCAAAAGACTAAATTACAAAGCAGGCAACATATCCTAAGGGTGATTAAACAATACTCAGAACCTTTAAAGGCTGGAGTAGTGGAACTATATATTCGAAAGTCAAGTAAGAAAACAAAATAATTGAGAATGTGCAACCAATATCTATTAATATCGGGCTCAACGATCCCCAAAGATCGGAATGAATAACAGTTCTGATTGCAAGCACGAGGAGACGTTTTACCGCCGCCACACTGGACATGCAACGCTACTGTGATATGTCAAAAAGCATGAAAGGAGAAATTTGGAAATCGTCGAACACGATATTTATGAAGGTAGTGAAAAGTGCTCGCTACCATTCACGCCCTCTAGCATAGGGTCAAAAGTTTCAGTTACTCCTCTTGGATGACCTGTTTTGAGGAAATACCATATAAAGTCTCCTTTCAGAAATCTTTTAGATCAATCAAGACGAAGGTAGTTTCCCTCTATTAGTAAGTGCAATGCTAAGAGGTGCAGTGTTTGCAATTATTTATCTTGCAAGTCCACCATTAAACCAGCTGTTAATGGTAGAATGTTTAATGTATGTCTAGCTTCAAATGTTGATTGTACATCTCACGTCATTTATGTTTGACTTGACATGCACCATGTTGTGGTATACAATCCGTTGGACAAAAGGTCGACCTTTAAAAGTTCAATATAATGCAGGTAATCCTAAAATGTTAAAAAAGTACTTGTACCAACACTTTCGTCAATCAGGTCATACTTTTAGTAACGTTACTGTTCAGATGGTTGAGTATGTTATTAAGGATAATGATGCTACTAAAAGCTTTAAAAAAACAGTCTGGTAACCACTCTATGCTTTCACGTCTTACCTCTTTGTCCATTTCCTCACTACATTTGATCGACGAGGAAGTAGACAAAATTTTCATTTGTATATATCTGCTTCCATAATTCAAAGCTACACAGAACATGTTCTCCGACCCCATATTGACAAGGAGTCTGATCACGTAAGGCATTTTCTAAAAATACTATATCATAATAAGGGTGTTGATTTCATGACAAGTATTTTCGAGATAATCATGTAGTTGATTATATTCCTAAATATTTCAAAAAATCAAGAAATCCTGTAATTTGTTATAAATATAAAAAAACATTTTGAAATCTGACCTTGATATAGTAAATAACACTCCTAAGGAATGTGAGTGTAATACATCAAAATGTTGCTATGCCCCAGCAGGTCATGTCATCACTGGTAATTTTGATAGTATATAAAAACGTATTCGGCATCTGTTTTCAAAAGTTCCGTGGTATAGATTACCTTCCATTATTGATGTTAATGCATGTCTTGCTCAGATCGCCCAATCCATTGAGGATTTTAGTATACAATAGTATAGTAGAGAACATGCGGACCCAAACTCTCTTCCTACTTGGGAAAAGTCAGTTTTTAAGATTATAGATACACGTATTAGCTTTTATAATGCTAACCCCGCTTTACTTTCTCCGAGACCTAAGTTTTGGTTTCGTAATTTAAAATCGGGAATTCCAGAATTTCGTAATAAATTTGTTTTAATTTCTGCTGATAAAGCAGCTAATAATCTAATTATTATTTGAGCCTACAGTACGTCAATGTTTATCTCTGGGACTCAGTAACACTAATTCGTATACTCCAGTTCAATCTACTGAGGATGATCTTGTTTTCACACATGTCACTCGGTGCACTACTTTCAAGACTGGGGTAGACGAAAAGCAAGATAAACTGCCAACTATATACTGGATTCCTAAATCACTTAAAAATCCATATGAGGCCCGCTTTATTTCAAGTTCTAGTGCCTGCACCACCACAAACATCTCCAAACTGTTCTTACTGCCGTTTAAGTTCACGTTAAACAATAGTGTGCTAAGACCTATGAAAATTCTGGGATTAATTTATTTTGGTCTATTAAAAATTCAAAAGACTTTCTTGATAAATTGGTAATAAACCGCTAGTTTCATCTATAAGTCCTTATGACTTCTCTACACTATATACAACCTTACCATATCACCTTATCAAAGACAAAGATTGCTCTTATTCAAAAAACTTTCGCGAGAGAAAAAACTACATTTTTGGCCTGTAATAATATCAAAGCATTTTTTACTAACGGCAGTTTAGACAATTACACTATGTGGGCTTGCCAAGAAGTTTGTGAAGCACTAATTTTCTTATTAGATAATAATTTCGTCAGATATGTAACTATGTAACTACCGTTTATAGACAATGTGATGGTATCCCTATGAGTACGAATTGTGAACCTCTTATCGCAGATTTGTTCTTGTATTGTTATGAAAGAGATTTCATGTCAACGCGACAATATGACCAATTTGTTGTGCTGTCGTGACGGCGGGTTTTCTACATGTGAAAGTCGAAAAGCCGACAACGCGACATGGCCGTATCCGGCTTTCATACAAAATGCCTTATTTAGTTCTGTCTTCGACTGTTTTCATAAACTCAAAGATTTTACCCGCATAGCTACAGGTTTTAGTGGTAAACCATACATCAACATGTGCATGTATGGAATCCGGATACGGCCATGTCGCGTTGTCGACTTTTCGACTTTCACACATTTTTAGGCATTCGTACATTTCATCCTTTAAGGCAAAAAGAGAATGCATTTATTAATAAACAAAGAGGAAACTTCATTATTATATCGATAAACAAAGATAAACAAAGAGGAAACTTCATTATTATATCGACGAACTAAATGCGGATGGTCAGAAATACTTTAATAAAAATAACATACGGTCACGTGCTTCCAGGTTAAATTTGTTTCTGCACGAACGGTGAAGACTTTTGTATTTACAATCAAGTGTCGAAGATGATCAAGACTAAAAAGTCGAAAACCCGCCGTCATGACAGCGACTTTTTAAAAGGCAAAATCCCGCAATCACGACAACGCGACAAAATGACCAATGACGGCGGGTTTTCGACTTGTGACAGTCGAAAAGTGGACAACGCGACATGGCCGCGACATGGCCGCAACCGGCTTCCATATGCATGCGTCTACCACCAGCTTGTTGACAACATTTCTTCTGTGTTACATTTCAGGCCAACAATAGTGTGACGCCGACTTGTACTGGTTACTTCACAAAGGTCACAAACAATCTCTACCCAGAGTTGTCGTTCCTTAGTTGTCGTTCCTTGCATACACATACACCTCTGTCAATACCAAGAATCTTGGCAAACGATGAAAAACGATGGAAATGCAAAATGTCTTGATAGGACTAATATTTTTCTGAATTAACCATTATCATACTCTTTTTTTATATGAATTGCTTAAATTACAAAAGAAAACAATTTTCTGCTTGAATGTTTTAAATATACAGTAAATTATGCTCAGAATTATATTGCGGTAGAATAAAGGTTTGTACTTTGGCATATCACTCCGCCGTCAACACATGCATTACTTGCACCACCAATTACCAGTTAGTTTTGTATTATTGTTGTGTCACTCTTTTGTGTGTACATTGTGCTGTTGGGGGTATATTTCTATTGAGCATCACTATGCTCCGAACATATAAGGTAAGATTTTAGGCGCAATTTGATACGTTTGTAAGGCGATCAGTTGTTTGCCCATGTCAGTTTACTGTTTTTGCAATGATCTTCAATTTAGTGGTCATTTCAGCTGTCAGTGAAATTCGAAATGAGTTGTTCAGTTTGTTATGTTAAAAGTATGACTATTGGAAAATAACAGTACTCCATGTCCATACGCGTTTATATTTCGATAGTAGTCGTAACTGGGCAAAACTGCTCGAATATGTCTTCACAATAGTGCGATCCATCAACGAGATTTTACATGGGAGAGTTTTCATGCAGAATGAACGATTCCTGTTCCGTATATATGGAATGTTTAGACACAGACAAGTGACTTGTTCCAATGCATTCCAGTTGATAGACGATGTTCAGATTAGTTCCGCGTTTCTCGTTGTGTTTCGTTCGTATGTGGTACACAACAGGGTGGATTAAAAATAAGGACCCGATAACCATGCAGATACCAGCCAGATAAAAGGACGAAGAGTAGTCTCCCGTGACGCTGTATAAGTAACCTTAAATAAAAACATGTATATATTGTAATATCAATATAAACAATTGTTTGTTTGACTGGTGTTAAACGTCATGTTCATCACTTGTTAGGCTATGTATGACAATTGAATTTTAGTGGAGGCAGACTGCTCTTTTATTTCTGGTTAGAACCAGTACTGTATACCACCCGTAACACTTTCTCGCAAGTTCCGCTCCCAGTGGGATTTGAATCCGCAGCGGTGAAAGGAGTGATAGACGTGATCAATAAAAATAAAAGGTGTTGTTGACATTTATAATATGACTCATGGCCAATACGGGCTCCGTGCCATCTGACCAATATTTCTAGCATTATCGGCATTTAATAAAGTTTACCTTTCACGGCTGTGGTGCCATACTTGTTATCAACAATGGAATATGTCTGATATATACTTGTCATAATTCCGAAGTACAAGTACCTACGTAAGAATATGTCAATATTATTCTATTCGTTTTGTGTATTTCTCGCTTGCATGGAGATGCGGTTGAACTGCAGAATAACGAGTTTAATTCGTCTGCACATAGCTCATGCACACACTTTAAAGCTTCAAGTCGATGTGTTTTCTATACGAGATTCCGACAGTCCCTATTCTTCTAACGTGGTTCTTGTCCGTAAGAAAGATGGCTCTTTACGCTTTTGCCTAGACTTTAGGATGCTGAACGCCAGAACTAGGAAAGATAGCTACATGTTACCACGTTTCGACGATACCGTGGATGTATTAATCGGATCTCGTTACTTTTCGAAATTGGACCTGAGATCATCATATTGGCAGGTTGAACTCGAAGAGGAGGACAAGGCCAAAACTGCATTTTCAATCGGCAACTTTGGATTTTACGAATGCAACCGTATGCCATTCGGACTTTGTAACAGTGGCGCTACTTTTCAGCGTCTAATGGAAAAGTGCATGGGCGAGCTACATCTTCGTGAATGTCTTGTATTTATTGACGATATTTTAATCTTTTCCAAGACCTTCGAAGAACATCTTCAACGGTTAGTGTCTGTATTTCAACGTTTGCATTATTATGGATTAAAATTGAAACCGTCAAAATGTGAACTCTTTAAAACATCAGTTTCATACCTTGGACACATAATTTCTGAAGAAGGGATTGGGACTTATCCTGCGAAGACTTCTGCTATTTCAGATTGGCTTGTCCCGATGAATATCACCGGACTTAGAACTTTCCTAGGAACTTCCGGGTATTATCGTCGTTTCATAAAGGACTACGCCAGAATAGCCCAGCCGTTAAACAAGCTGTTGGAGGGTCAAGCAACCAACAAAAAGGCCAAGAAAGGAAAAAAGAAGGCGAAGAAACCTGTCGAATGGACATGGGGTGAAGCCCAACAGACAGCCTTCGACACTTTGAAGCAGCAGTTGACAAAACCACCAGTTTTGGCATATGCCGATTTCTCGCAGCCCTTTATTGTCCACACTGATGCTAGCGGTGTTGGACTCGGAGCCATTTTGCTGCAGAATCAAGGTGGAGCTGAACGGGTCATTGCCTATGCTAGCCGAGGACTTCGTGCCAGCGAGCGCAATTACCCAGCGCACAAGTTGGAGTTTCTCGCGCTGAAGTGGGCAGTGACAGATAAATTCCACGACTACCATTTTGGATGTGCCGAATTCGAGGTGTTAACCGATAACAATCCGCTGACCTATGTCATGTCGACAGCGAAGCTGGACGCCACAGGTCATCGCTGGATTGCAGCCTTGTCAGCATATAACTTTTCCATTAGTTATAAACCAGGCAAAAATAATACTGATGTAGATGGGCTCAGTCGTCGACCACAGCTCTTCACAGACATGGTCAAGGCCATCTGCTTATCAGTAACCGTCAAAGTTCCATTGGTGGAGAGCTTGGCGGGTGGGGCCGGTTCTCAGTTGGCCACTGAGGACATAGCGCTAACCGACAACTTTCGCCAGGTGGATCTGAGACAAGAACAAGCCAAGGACACAACTATAGCCAGGGTGATGAAACTCCTGAGATGCAATTCTCGAGGGGAGGAGAAGGAGAGTTCACCAGTACAGAAGCTCCTTAGAGAATGGAAGAGGCTCTACATAGAGGACGGAGTTCTGTATAGAACTGCATCTCAGGATGGTCAGGATGTAGAACAAGTCGTCATTCCAGAAGCCTACAGGACAATAGCCTTCAAAGGGATTCATGACGATATGGGGCACCCTGGAAAAGACAAGACTTTGTGGCTGGCTCGGCAAAGGTTTTATTGGCCTGGATTAGAAAACGACATCACCAGAAGGATTGAAAACTGCAAGAGGTGCATCTGTAGGAAGACACCAGTGAAACCGGTCGCGGAGCTTGTACCCATTTTAACTTCGAGGCCTATGCAGCTGGTCTGCATGGACTTTCTATCCTTGGAGACGTCCAAGGGGGGTTATGAGGACGTGCTGGTCATCACTGACCATTTCACCAGATATGCCAAGGCAATCCCTTGCAGAAACCAGACGGCTAACACAACAGCCAAGGCGTTGTACGAGAACTTCATAGTTCATTATTCCTTCCCAGAGCAACTGCATAGCGACCAAGGCCGAAACTTTGAGTCAAAGGTCATTAAAGAGCTATGCAAGTTAGCGGATGTAAGGAAAAGTCGAACTACGCCATACCATCCGATGGGTAATGGAAGTGCCGAAAGGTTTAACCGGACTCTTCTTAAATTGCTGGGAACGCTACGAGAGGACCAGAAGAGTGACTGGAAGACATATATCCCTTCTCTGGTTCAAGCATACAATTCCACTAGGAATGAGGCTACGGGTTACTCACCACTCTTCCTGATGTTTGGGTGGCACCCACGCCTGTCCATAGACACCTATCTTGGAACAGGACCAGGAAGTGAAGAAGCCAAGTCCCCGGCAACCTACATCTCCAAACTTAGGAACAAGATGAAATATGCATACAAAGTCGCAGGAGATGTAGCAAAGAAGAGAGCCGACATAAACAAGCGAAACTACGACAAACGGATTACAGAGAACAAGCTTGAGATTGGGGATATAGTGCTAGTAAGGAAAGTACATCTCCAAGGCAGACAGAAGCTTGCAGATAAATGGGAGAGAGACCCATATGTAATTCTGGACATTCCAGATATAGATGTGCCTGTCTTCAGAGTCCAGTTAGAGACTGGCAAAGGTCCTGTCAGAACTCTGCACAGGAACCTTCTTCTGCCCTTCGTGTCGATTCCACCAACAGAACCCATAGAAACGACAGCTACTCTTCATCGCAAGAAGGAGACAAATCCAGCTGCACGCCCTAGGTTTGAGACTGTTTCGGGATCGGAATCGAGCACGTCAGAAGACAGTAGTGACAGCCAACCGTATATCGTGCCCCAAAGAAGACATTCTTGGAGGATGGCACGTCGACAACCTGTGGTCAGAACCCCTCCCGATAGAAACCGGACTACAAACCCGTTAAATGGAGGTGGTACCATTAGGTCAGAGGTAACCAGCAATAGGGAGCCGTTGGACGCAAGTCTAAACACTTCCGGTGACAGAACTGTGGATTCCGGGGCTAGCAGGATTTCTTCAGTTGCTGACCGAACCCTAGATGTTGGTACTCCAACCACTGGCGTTACAGAGACTGCAGTGAAACAGTTCTTATGGGAGAACCAGGGTCATCATCGGAATGACAATTTCCGAAATCAGAGTGATCAGCCGCGGGCAACCACAGTCGCGGATAGCAGGCGGTCACCTGTCGACCAAGTTCCCATACCAAGAATCAGCCCAAGGAGACCAGTTAGGCAGAGACGACCACCCGACCGATTTGGAGAGTGGGCATTGTAGTGAATCTAAGAATTTCTATTATTTTTCAGATTTCATTTCCCTCCAGGGTGGCCCGTTCCATTAAAACAATTATTTGTTACGTGTAGACAGAATATAATATGTTTTGTTATTTCTTATCGGTTAGCTTTACTCATTGTAAAGCGAGAAGCGATAAAGATACCGATTAATGAAATACATATTTTCCTTTCAGGTAACCGAATGGATTTAAAAATTCATCAGAAATGAAGAAAGTTGATTATTTTGCTCGTTAATACAAAACCTTGTAGTTTTTCAGAGCAAAGCAGAATAAATTCACATTTATTTTGTAGGTGTTCTTAATATCCTTATTGTCATTTGTATATAGATGTATTTTAATATTTTAGATCATGACTGTCCGGAATATGATTATATTCTGTCAAGGCAACCAACTATGTTTTAATTTTCTTAATACTTTCAGGGCATTAACTGCTCTGTGTTAATAGCTAATAAGGCAATATGAGTTGCTCCCCTTAACAAGGATTGATGAGACAAGGTTTTACGAGTTGTCTCCCTTGGAGAAGCAACAATATCATTATATTCTTTGTATCAGTCCATAGGAATTACCATGGAATACACTGGAAATACCAGGAGGTATTTCAAGACAGTGGGGGAATGTGTAACCGAGTGTTTATAAAGTGTTTTGATGATAAGATCAATTGTTTTAACTATATTTATATGCTAAGCTGGCAAGCGCTCGTACTAACTGTTTCGTGGTGTACTATGTTGCGTACTGTGTTGTCTCTGTGTTTATTGTGTCGATATGGTGTGAGTGAATGGTTTAGAGTGTTTATCGAGGGATGAGAAGTTCTCACTGCATGCACGGGGTTGACACCCGATAACCCCTTATTGGCGCTAAAATTACTAACTCCCGCCTTCCTATCTCTACCTACAAGGCATTCTACATCTAGCTTTCTGAGGGTAAGGTCGCGAGACCAAACTTAGCTATAGATTGATAGTTTCTAGATAGGCTTTGCCATATTATATAAGCTCTTATCTTTGAGCGTATTTATTAAATAAACGCATATCATGGAAGCGATTCTGGTAAGACTGTTTTAAGTGTTTTTATAGTATACATGTATGTGAAATGTTGCATTTGCTGAATTGAGCCGTTTAGCTTATCTGATAGATTTTCACTTAGTTTTACCGTTGTTGTTCTTATATGTTTCAGGCTCAAAATATGGTTTGATTCGTATATTGCGAACCTGGACGAATAAATAAATAATTTAAACATGGGAAGTTTTGTGTGTTAAAACTTGCACCCAAGACCCGGTTATACTTAGAAATAAATTATAGCAATTATATAATTGGGTACTTAGGAATTTTGTGAAGTATAGTGTGATTTTATGTGAGACTGTTACACACTGGTTAATACAAAATGAAGATAACTGTTGTTTGGAGTGTGACACTCCGCCGTTGGATATACTTACCAGCCAATGGTCCACCGATCAGATTTCCCGCCGCTTTGAACGGACTCGACAATCCAACTCCGTCGGCAAACCTCTCATATCCCACTATCCTAAATATAACAGCCGGAAGTAATGCCCCCGTTACACAGGAAAAGAACCCCATGAGCGCAGGCAGTACGAACATTCCTGTACGTGTCAAAAATACCGGCGTCAGTCCAATACAGAGGACGGTCGCTGTTAGAGAGACGCCGTACACAGCCGTGACATCGACTCTGGGGTGCTGACCCAACAAACTGTATATTACCTTTCCAACAATATTCGCCATTCCATATACCATTATAACGGTGGTTCCAAGGTCTTTATTAAATCCTATAAATGTTGCATATGATGGAAGGTGTAAAAGATATATTCCCTGAGCTGTATTGACTAACACGTTACTTAGACAAAAACAAACAAACGAGAGCTTTTTAAACACACCGATATTCAAGTTTTTTTTCTTTACTTTTATTTCTGGGTCGTCTTTTGTAGTTATTATAAGGTTGTCTAACTCTACCTGTTTGGTCACGTTTGTTTGCTCTGTTAGAGATTTGCCGGAGTCGGAATGTCTCACCACTTTAACATTTAACGGTGCCAATACTGCCGCAAAAAGACACAAATTGAAGGCGATAGCACCGAGAATGAGTAAGGCACCCCTCCAGCCATACTCGTTATCTAGGTACAGCATCAATCTTGCGTAGATTACCAGTCCCGCATTGTGACCAATGGACGCAAACCCTGTGGTCACCGTCTTGTATTTGTCAAAATAGACATTAATCGCTGCCATACAACCAGTATAGCTAATGCCGAACCCCAAACCTGAAATATTGACATTAAAACAGCATGTATTATGCTACACTTATTTTGTAGATCTTGCTAACGTTCATATTGTCAGGTTTATTACAGAATGTTTTCATTACATAAGCTATATGTTCGGTGAATATCGCTTCTTTCTTTAAGTTCTATAAGGTGATGACCGTATGAAATACTGGAAGATGAGTATAACTAATTTAAAATTCAAAAGAAATATGTAAACAGTTCAAAACTGTGAGAGAATAAAATTGTTGATATGGTGGTCGCCAAACTCCACCCGTGTGCATTCGCGGGATCTCTTGGTTCCTCCCACATCATGACAATGTAAGCATGTTACCAACATTGACTTTTATAATGTGTTATGCGTGTTTCGACATCTTTGTACAACAAATAAAGTTGATAAAATATTTTTTTTCAATTTCGTTTTAATATACAGAAAACATACCAGTGAGAATCCCATGAGAAAAAGAAAATGAACATGATGTTAGTTGCAAAATATCCAATAGAAAGTCCCGTTGCTGCTACAACTCCGCCAATTAATGCGCATGCGCGGTATCCATATTTATTCGTGAGGAAGCTTCCGATTGGTGCTGAAATGAAAACAGAGCACATCATGTTAAAGCAGACAGTAGGCGTGTTGTAGGGTCTTGAAAGCAAACACGGGCACATTTATCATTGAGAGTTCTGTAAACACTTGGAAAAGGGTAAACGAATGATCAAAACCGCCTGATAAACAAAGAGTGAGCATAACATCTTTGTTTTAACATCAGAAATGTAATATTTATATTTACGATAACTAACTGATTTATAGAAAAGGACCTCATGGCAAGTATCTGAAAATTAATTTTACTAATGTGTAATACAGATGATTCTTTATTGATTTTGCATTCATTTGAAGTGATTTTCCTTGCTTTAAACGATATTTATCAAACATGTCATAGATGGTAATTTAGAATATGACGAAATGGTCATCAAATAGTGGCTTAGACCAACCTTCAAATAGTAATATATTTATTCATTCGTTCGTCTGTGTCTGTTCGTTCTCTCATTCGTTCATTGATCTATTTATGTATTTATTTATATGGCATGCCTTAAAATCATTTACGAATGTAAGAATGAATTGATATTTGAACTAAGTGAATGAACGAATTGTCATATGCGATTGAAAGAGAGCAATATAAATGTTCATGTATTTTTTAGTAACTACATATTTACCAGATAGATACATTATGTTCTTACCAATCTCACCAGTAATAATTAAGTATAGATGCACGCATTATAATAATATAAGTAAAAACAATAAAAAAAAAACATGGGTCGTATTTGGCTTAAAAATAAAAAAAGATACTCTGGTAACTCTATCAAAGAGCTTCTCTAACAAAGAGTTTATGTGCATGCAGTTTAAATACTACACGCCAACTTCTTTCGATGCTGGAATTTAATGGCTTAATGTCTTAGAAATTGAGCTAAACATAGTGGTTCACCATAATAGGTCAATCACGTAGGTCAATATCAGTTTTTTTAAGTGTTAAGTGGCAACGTTGGTTGATTAAACACCTCGATGGGCTACGCCCATCTCTATGTTTAAATCATCAAACAATACTAGACCATACTCTATTTATTTTGTAACATTTCCATGTCATCTGTCTGCCATACAGACAAATAAAATTCAGCAACCACGCTACAATAAACATAGCACAACGAGAAGAGTGCATTTGTCAAGGTTTATCTTTCGCTGGATACAGGCAACCAATAATTGAATAAAAAAGATGCTCATTACGTGTCCCGCCTTAATTCTATTAACGGATATTTCGACAATAAAACAAGTTTAAAACCATATTATACTGAAAAAAATGCGATAACCTGTTTACAATTACCTATTAAATGTTTAATTTTACAACGTGCAAACTTTTTAAGCCGAAATTAAGACTTTATTTTATACCCAAGCCAACCCCGTTCTCCCTTCTTGGAGAAGGAGTTGGATGGGGTATGAAAGTTAATACTCCGACCACGTAATGTATTTAATGAACGGATTATTTTTCTCATCTCACAGCCCAAGTTGCTAAAGAAACGGTAGATGGCATGAACCTAAAAGTATACCATTAGAAGATAGAATATGTATGGCTTGCATCTAGACTAAAGATGAATACATTTCATTTCGTTTTATCGATCTGTATAAAGACATCCGAGAAAGACATATTAAAAAGTATATTTGGCCGAGCATGTTCAAATTAAAATAACTTTTTACAGCAAAACATTAAAAGGAAATTAAAAAGTTGAGTGTGCATATGTTTTAATCATTTGAACTTAGGACAACCCTAACAATGAATAAACTATCAAAGTTGTATAGTTCTTCTATATGTTGTCACCTTCTCCGTGAAATTTAAAAGAGAAGTTACTGGTTATAACACTTGATAATGTATGTCGTATTTTTGTTTTGTTGTTTGTTCTCTTATACGAAATTAACAGTAGAGAAGTGTGTATAGTTGTGCATCTAATCTGTGTTAATACATGTATATACGAATCTTGATGCGTCTATTAATTATGCTTACATGGGCCTATGGCTTTCTCGCCAATTTCCGCTGTGAGTTCAAATCCCACTGGAAGCTCGACTTGTCAAGCGAGAAGGTGTCGAATCTTACGGATGGCGGGAGGTATACAGTACTAGTTCTACAAACAATGATGAAGTATGCTATTACTATGTCGCTACCACAAACAAATCGACCGTCATATATGGTGTGGTATGCTATTACTATGTCTCTACCACAAAAACAATCGACCGTCATATATGGTAAAGTATTCTATTACTATGTCTCTACCACAAATAAATCGACCGTCATATATGGTGAAGTATGCTATTACTATGTCCCTACCACAAAAACAATCGACCGTCATATATGGTGAAATATGCTATTACTATGTCTTTACCACAAACAAATCGATCGTCATATATGGTGAAGTATGCTATTACTATGTCTCCACCACAAAAAAAGTCGACCGTCATATATGGTGTGGTATGCTATTACTATGCCTCTACCACAAAAACATCGACCGCCATATATGGTGTGGTATGCTATTACTTTGCCTCTACCACAAAAAACATCGACCGTCATATATGGTGTGGTATGCTATTACTATGTCTTTACCACAAAAACAATCGACCGTTTTATATGGTGAAGTATGCTATTGCTATGTCTTTACCACAAAAACAATCGACCGTCATATATGGTGAAGTATGCTATTACTATGTCCCTACCACAAACAAATCGACCGTCATATATGGTGTGGTATGCTATTACTATGTCTCTACCACAAAAACAATCGACCGTCATATATGGTGAAGTATGCTATTACTATGTCTCTACCACAAACAAATCGACCGTCATATATGGTGAAGTACGCTATTACTATGTCCCTACCACAAAGCATCGACCGCCATATATGGTGTGGTATGCTATTACTATGCCTATACCACAAACAAATCGATCGTCATATATGGTGTGGTATGCTATTACTATGCCTCTACCGAAAGTATCGACCGCCATATATGGTGTGGTATGCTATTACTATGCCTATACCACAAACAAATCGATCGTCATATATGGTGTGGTTTGCTATTACTATGCCTCTACCACAAAGCATCGACAGCCATATATGGTGTGGTATGCTATTACTATGCCTATACCACAAAAAACATCGACCGTCATATATGGCGTGGTATGCTATTACTTTGTCTTTACCACAAAAACAATCGACCGTTATATATGGTGAAGTATGCTATTGCTATGTCTTTACCACAAAAACAATCGACCGTCATATATGGTGAAGTATGCTATTACTATGTTTCTACTACAAACAAATAGACCGTCATATATGGTGTGGTAAGCTATTACTATGCCTCTACCACAAACAAATCGACCGTCATATATGGTCTAACAAGGGCTAATAAATGACGTAAAACACCAAATAAACAAAATTATTGATTTTGAAATAAAGTGTTTCCTCCCATTCTTTAAGAATGGTTTTATTTATAATATCTATTTATATGTATTGTTACACAATACGAAAACACTTATGATTAACAGAATCGGATTTTGCAGACGACACGGACGGCATGCAATGACAATAGCTCCGGTTGTTGTTTTTTTAAATCGGTAACCTGCAAAATGACATGTTCAGGCTCTCATAAATTTATGGTTTATTCCTTCTCCCTTATGTACAAGTCGGACATTAACTATCAACGACTGCCCGGATTTTACTGTAAAGTATAAGTAGGAATACATATGGTGTCAGACCAGTCAGGAAGTACTTCCGGGTCGTAGGGTGCTGAAATAGTTCCTTGAAAGAATCCAAAGTTTCTAGTTTGCATGTGTTTTTTCCAAGATTAGTTTCTATTTCATTGTTCAATCTAACCTGAGGTTAAAGTAGTATGTCTGTTGTCATGAATAGTAAGTATTTTATTGTGTTTGTCAGGATTATTTCTTTGAAGAGTATGAGTACAGAGGTTGGGTAGAGATTTGGTTATGACAGATGTTTATTTCAAAATACGCATGGTGTGAATGAATGACGCGAAATGTTGAAAAACTGAATCGGTGTTTTATTCCAGATAGGGGACCGTTTGCTAGCCAAATGTGTTTAATACACAGAATAAGAGTGTATTTAAGCGAACGAATGTTGTGGAACTTGTGACTGATCTCCAAATATAGCCTATATTGCATTGTGTTCAATGGGATGATTTTCACCGGTCTGACACCTAGATGGACAAAATGCATTTTTCTTATTAATGGCCAAATCCAGTTGATTTTTCCTGTGAAAGCTTGCACTTGAGAAAGGAAAAAAAACTGATGTTAAATTTTTGAATTTTACAACAGAACATATTTTTTTGCAATTGAAATAGAATGTGTGTGTTTTAGGGTGGAATTTGGGGGTCCTTGTGAATTGGAGTGGCCCTAAAGCACTTTAAGTAGGCTCTCAATTGTCTTTAAGTGGATTAGTGGCAAAAGGTAATAGATCTGTCACAATTCCTACAATAAATGGCAATTTTATTATTTTAAGGTATCGTATGAGGCTAAAATCTGAAAATGTACCGGTACTGACATTTTGACATGACGCGACTCTAGGAGAAGTCTTACATTGTATCGAAAGCCTGAGAACCTGTAAATTTGTACGCGATGATGGATTTTACAATCTGAAACTGAAATATACAGATATTTGTGGAATTCAGCATTTATTTTAGTTTTTTGCTAAACATGGTGTAAATCCCACCCATTTTTCTTCATTAAATCAGATGAAATCACTATGCAATGGCATACAGTTGTAATTTAACACATTAATTTGGTATTTTATAAGAGATAATGGTATAATCCACTGAAATGTATACTATTCTGGTGTGTGATTCAGTTTGTCTTGCTGTTGCCCAAGACTTGAATGTACTAGTTGGCTTTAAAACTACTACAGGCATATGAGGTAGGCTTAGCTTTCGAGTCATTATTCAATTTTGTCTCTTTTTTCTGGCATTGTATAGCCAAACTGTATATTTTATTGGACAGTGTGCATGTAAATGTGCTCCAAAGCAGCCTTATGGTCTAATTTGTGCCTCAAAATTATTGGAATTTAACAGAATGTCTGTTTCTCCATGAAAAATGAAGAAATTTCATGCATGAGTGATTTTGATATCTACACCTCACATTATGTGTATATTTTAGTTTGGTATATAGAAGGCAATGTTTGAACATTTTACTTGATGGAAATATTCCAAACAGTTCATTTATTCTGGCATTTTTTCTAATTTTGTATAACGCGTCTTAAAATCCTTGATTTCTATTAGCCGAATGGTTCTTTGCATGCAGGAATTGAACCGAAAAGATAATAGGTCCTTGCAAAAGCATCTGATTTTCCATTCGGTCAACCTTATTGGTCATTAAGATGTATACGATGACTATTTTTGACAAATGTCGCGACTCATTTAGGTGTCAGACCAGTCAGGAACTACTTCCGGGTCGTAGGGTGCTGAAATAGTTCCTTGAAAGAATCCAACGTTTCTAGTTTGCATGTATTTTTCCCAAGATTAGTTTCTATTTCATTGTTAAATCTAACCTGAGGTTAAAGTAGTATGTCTGTTGACATGAATAGTAAGTATTTTACTGTGTTTGTCAGGATTATTTCTTTGAAGAGTACAGGGAGTACGTTATATAACGTACTCCCTGAAGAGTATGAGTACAGAGGTTAGGTAGAGATATGGTTTTGACAGATGTTTATTTCAAAATATGCATGGTGTGAATGAATGACGCGAAATGTTGAAAAACTGAATCGGTGTTTTATTCCAGATAGGGGACCGTTTGCTAGCCAAATGTGTTTAATACACAGAATAAGAGTGTATTTAAGCGAACGAATGTTGTGGAACTTGTGACTGATCTCCAAATATAGCCTATATTGCATTGTGTTCAATGGGATGATTTTCATCGGTCTGACACCATATGCATATATAAACCGTGCATTCAACGTAGGCCGTAGTAGCGCGCATGCATGCTGATTGAAAAGTAAAACGAGAATGCGCGGAGAACAAAGATAAGTGAAAACGCTGTTTTCTTCATTCTGCTATAATTATTATAACAAATTGATTAACATGCGAGTAGTTAAGAATTTATTAATTGTTTACGGAAAGGATAACGTTCAGATGTCCTATCTTTTGATATATTTCTAATGACGGAAAGCGACAAAACACACACATCTAAAAGTGCGCCACAATTGGTAAAAAAATCAAATAAAAAAAATAAAAAAATCAACATTTGTATCCGAAAAGTAGTTTTAAATTAGGTATTGTTTATTTTTTACCTATATAACTCTATGGGCTAAGTTTTTAATGACGGCCGACTTGAGTATTTTAATATAAGGCACAAGCACAAAAGATGCTTGAGATATACCCGAAAAACAAGCAAATACTTTATTATTTTTCTCATTTCTTACCCAACATAACCACTCTCGTATGACTGGGGACATTTGTAACTCTGAAATGTGAGAATGCACATAACATGACCCTTTTCTCGTGGCGGTTATTTTACGATTCCAGACAGGAAAACAAAGAAAAATGTGAGCAAACGCGTTATCTATTAGATCACCGCGACCTCAAATGGGCCATCGCGGACCCCAAGTATGTCTTGAATCACACTGTTAAAATGTATTATATTCCAAATTAATTCAAATTTATTTCCTAAAATAAAATGTATTACAGTGTCACCGTCCATATCCAGTGAAGTAAGAATAACTAATCTTAATTATCTGCCAGATCAATAAAACCGTATTAGTTTGCAGTATAACTTACATGAAATCAACCAAAGGGTTATCGGCAGCGAACATAACCAATATGTTTCCATTGACGACGACCCGAGAGCGTTTCTGAAGATGACATAGAAAATACCTCCAGAGAGACAGATTCCGCCGAGTACCATCTGACTGCAGACCACGGCAACAACAACCACCCAACCCCATCCACCATCCCGTTTTCTGTCCAATAGACGGCGTAAATTCAACGTTGTCATGGTGATATAATATTCACTGTATGTCAGCTACAGTCCATGATATCTGAAAATAAAACAAAAACTGAATTCAGTCATATACCATGTATTTTTCATCAAATATCTCTACATTCTCCTATTGGAACGTCTTTAAAGCATGGATTTATCTTTAAAATGAATTGTGTTACACTAGATTAATGTGGCTTATTGGAAAATCTCGCAATCTTGCGAGGAGGCAGACTGAAAACGTGAGGCGAGAACGCGAGTCCGAATACGAGGCAGTGTCTCTGTATCTCTGTCACAACAAAGCGTCTCCGTTTCACAACACAGCGTCTCATTATTCACAACACATCGTCTCTGTTTCACAACACAGCGTCTCCTTATTCACAACACGGCGTCTGTGTATTCACAACACAACGTCTCCTTATTCACAACACAGCGTCTCTGTTTCACAACACAGCGTCTCATTATTCACAACACATCGTCTCTGTTTCACAACACAGCGTCTCCTTATTCAAAACACGGCGTCTATGTATTCACAACACAACGTCTCCTTATTCACAACACAGCGTCCATGTATTCACACGCGGTTTGGCAAGTATTGGAATCGGTAAATTATTCGGAAAAGGAATTGTAACTATCCGTAGTGATAAAAAACAAGCACTACTTGAATCAAGTGTGCTAACACCGCCGCAAAGAAAAAGAGTAATACGTCAAAAGGTTGCTGCCCTATAAAACGAACAAGGCATCAACAACAAGACGGGGAATTTCTTGGGCTTCTTGTGTCGCTAGGAACTTCTTTAATTCGACCTCTTATTAGTGGCTTGACTGGAAAATGTTTGCAAGTGGGCAGAAAAGGGAAAGGATTACGAGTTGAATGTGAAAATGGTTTACAAGTAGACTCGCAAATTAGACCTTATAGAAGTATCCCACTGGTAAAAAAAAGTTATTTTCTCTAACTTAAGACAAGAACAATTATCTCTAACTTAGACAATAACAAAGAAATTTTTGGATATTGATGAAATTCAAAACACAAATCCTGTGGCATACAAAATAAAAGATTTTCCTGTGGCATACAAAATAAAAGATTTAAACAATCAAAAGATTGATGGAAGCTTCTATGAATTGAAAATGATAAAAGCTGACCAAGAAGTATTTAGAATTGAAAAGGAATTGAAATTGGAGGGGTTTACAAAACGAGTTTTAAAATTTGTTGGTTGGGCTTGATAGCACAGCGTCATCCCAGCTTGGAACTGATTGGAAATAAATACTGATAAAGGTGATCCTTTGAGAGCAACAAACACAACTAAGAGAATAAAGCAGAAGACTCGGTTTTATTGAGTCTGTTCATGAGAAGTAATGAAATAAGCAACACCTCTCACGCCCCCTAGCACCGGCTTAAGCGGTATTCTACTTCAAAGCCACCCATAGTGGGCTCGTTTGTCCCAAAGGACCAGTAAAAATAACACTACTGAAGTTGTTTCGATCAGTTTTTGCTGGTGATTTTAACTTGTTTTGCATGTTTTTTTGCATGTCGCAACACGCAAATGTGCCATCCTTTCATGGGGGATGGGTGGGGGGAGGGGGGCCCCGATGGGAAAACTGCGCCAGACTCCACACTTTCTATACTAATTTCATCCGCGACATTTTTCTTAGTGAAATCACATTCCGATTGTATTTGAACAACTTTTTGGGGGGGCTGACGTTAAAATATGCATGTGATGCGCTGCGCAGTGGTTCACAAATAATGAGTCTGAGGTTTCCCGCCATTGAATAGACTTTCAGAGTAAGTCCATTTGTTACGTTAGGACATGACAATTAACGCTGTGTTCTCTAGTAGAATAAGTATTACTTTTAAAACAATTATTGGTGTTTAAGTATTTGACACCAGTAGAATTGTCCTTCCCTCCTCTTTCCATTGTTATATAATTACCAAACCTTTCTAAATGAAGCAGCGTCGTGACAACTGCCAAAACACCGCTAGAACGCATTTTTAGTAGTGCCAGTAGCTGACGTTACCTAAGTGTATCGCTTTAAACGACATTCGGTTTAATTGTCGAATGTTGTTTGTTATATATCGAATGTTAAATGTTGTATTGAATGTTGTATGTAAAATGTTGAATCTTGAATGTCGTGTGTCAATTTTCTTTTGGCTGACGTTAAAATATGCACGTTATCCGCAGTGAAGTCAATGTCGGCTTGTTCACAAAGTTCCCGCCATTGAATAAACTGCAGTTTTCTTGAGTAGTTTAAGTCCATTTGTTACTTTGGGACATGCATAATTAACGCCGTTTTCTCTAGTAGAATAAGGTTTACTTTTAAAACAATTACTGGTGTTTAAGTATTTGACACCAGTAGAAGGGTCGTTCCCTCCTGCAAGGAGTTCCCAGCTTCTGCGCAAGCTAGGTTTCAGCAGCCGTGCAGGCCCAAGGCGAGTCGTTGGAGGAAATGTCGAATTATGTATGTCGAATGTTGTATGTCGCGTGAAACGACATTCACGTTAATCTGATGTTTGTCGAATGTTGAATGTTGTGTGTCGCGTGAAACGATATTCACTTTAAAACTGATGTTTGTCGAATGTTGAATGTTGTATGTCGAATGTTGTAAGTCGAATGTTGTATGTCTTGTGAACGACATTCACATTAAAACTGATATTTGTCGAATGTCGAATGTTGTAAGTCGAATGTTGTATGTCGAATGTTGTTTGTCGTGTGAACGACATTCACTTTAAAACTGATGTTTGTCGAATGTTGAATGTAGTATATCGAATGTTGTATGTTGAAAGTTGTTTGTTGCGTGAACGACAATCACTTTAAAACTGAGGTTTGTTGAATGTTGAATGTTGTACGTCGAATGTTCTATGTCGAATGTGGTATGTCGCATGAAACGACATTCACTTTGAAGGATGTTTGAATGCCGTATGTCGAGTGTTGTATGTCGAATGTTTCATGTCTCATGAATGACATTCACTTTAAAACTAATGTTTTGTCGAATGTTGAATGTTGTATGTCTAATGTCTTATTTCGAATGTTGTATGTCCAATGTTGTATGTCAAGTGAAACGACATTCACTTTGAAGGATGTTTTTGAATGTCTATGTCCAACGTTGTATGTCGAATGTTGTATGTTGAATGTTTTATGTCGCGTGAAATGCCATTCACATCGAATGTTGTTTTTTTAATGTCGTATGTCTAATGTCGTTGTGTTGGAGTGGATGACATATTTCATGGAGGAGATTTCACGAAGGCATGAGTGAAAATATGGCAGATTATATAACTTCGAAATGAAATAAAATATGTTATTTACGACAAAACAACATTGTATGTCGAATGTTGTATGTCGATTCTGCGTTTTCATGAAGAGCCTGATATGGGGATGAAAATCTACGTAACGTTATCAATCTTTGAAAAAATGATTCCCTTGGTTTCCAACTATGAGAGTGAAATATACATAACAGGGAACCAGTAACTTCCGATTCAGGTCACGCGCCTTCTTAGCGTATATCCCCAGTCTGGAGCCATTCGCAACGTCTCACGATATATCCAGAAGAATAACGGGTTTGGTGGACTATGACTACTGCCTCCCAAGTTACCGTTCCGGAATTTCAGATGACTCGATACTTGTTTTAATTTAAACAAGCGATATTGACTCTACACTTGATTTTAACAGAAACACAAAAACATATTTTGGAAAAAATAAAACGATCTTATCATGACGTCATATCACTGAATTCCCGGCGTAGCTAAGTGATAAAACTCTGGATTTGAATGCGAAAGGTCCCGAGTTCGGCTTCGAGAGGTACCCAGTCAAGAAAAGGATCACTGCTTATCCTGGCAGAGTTGTAACCCTCCCCCACCCCACCACACACATACACCACCCACCACCCACCACCCACTACCCAACACCCGATTCATGTTAGATTTGTCATTGTTGTCATGTTTATTAAAGGACTAACACCACTATTATAAAGGACTAACACCACTATTATAAAGGACTAACACCACTATTATCGGCGCTTGAATACTCGTGCCCTACATATGAAGGAGGTTGATATAAAATATAGCTCTTTTTTTCTACTTTTTACAGTACTTTCCATTGCGTACATGATTTATCATTACCAGGAGCTAAATCTACAGCATTTCAGAATATGTCATGTCTCATTTACGGCATCATGGGTCTAATCACTACGGGGTTGTATTTTGTGTAATATTATTATGCTAAATTTTAATAGGTGTAACGCAAAAATGAATAAACAAATGTTCTACCGGTAAATTTTGTTAATTGTGTTTTAACTTGCAGATATTGGATTAATGAAGAAGTAAGCATAACGACATGCTTTAAAGTGTGTTATTCTCTATGCCACGAACAAAAACATTACAATGGGACCCTACAGACAATTAACTGTGTTGCTTTAAAGTGTGTTTATCTCTATGCCACGAACAAACACATTACAATGGGACCCTACAGACAATTAACTCTGTTGCTTTAAAGTGAGTTTATCTCTATGCCACGAACAAAAACATTACAATGGGACCCTACAGACAATTAACTGTGTTGCTTTAAAGTGTGTTTATCTCTATGTCACGAACAAAAACATTAAAATGGGACCCTACAGACAATTAACTGTGTTGCTTTAAAGTGTGTTTATCTCTATGCCACGAACAAAAACATTACAATGGGACCCTACAGACAATTAACTGTGTTGCTTTAAAGTGTGTTTATCTCTATGCCACGAACAAACACATTACAATGGGACCCTACAGACAATTAACTGTGTTGCTTTAAAGTGTGTTTATCTCTATGCCACGAACAAAAACATTACAATGGGACCCTACAGACAATTAACTGTGTGGCTTTAAAGTGTGTTTATCTCTATGCCACGAACAAAAACATTACAATGGGACCCTACAGACAATTAACTGTGTTGCTTTAAGTGTGTTTATCTCTATGCCACGAACAAAAACATTACAATGGGACCCTACAGACAATTAACTGTGTTGCTTTAAAGTGTGTTTATCTCTATGCCACGAACAAACACATTACAATGGGACCCTACAGACATTTAACTGTGTTGCTTTAAAGTGTTTTTATCTCTACGCCACGAACAAACACATTACAATGGGACCCTACAGACAATTAACTGTGTTGCTTTAAAGTGTGTTTATCTCTACGCCACGAACAAACACATTACAATGGGACCCTACAGACAATTAACTGTGTTGCTTTAAAGTGTGTTTATCTCTATGCCACGAACAAACACATTACAATGGGACCCTACAGACAATTAACTGTGTTGCTTTAAAGTGTGTTTATCTCTATGCGACGAACAAACACATTACAATGGGACCCTACAGACAATTAACTGTGTTGCTTTAAAGTGTGTTTATCTCTATGCCACGAACAAAAACATTACAATGGGACCCTCCAGACAATTAACTGTGTTGCTTTAATTTGTGTTTATCTCTATGCCACGAACAAAAACATTACAATGGGACCCTACAGACAATTAACTGTGTTGCTTTAAAGTGTGTTTATCTCTATGCCACGAACAAAAACATTACAATGGGACCCTACAGACAATTAACTGTGTTGCTTTAAAGTGTGTTTATCTCTATGCTACGAACAAAAACATTACAATGGGACCCTACAGACAATTAACTTTGTTGCTTTAAAGTGTGTTTATCTCTATGCCACGAACAAACACATTACAATGGGACCCTACAGACAATTAACTGTGTTGCTTTAAAGTGTGTTTATCTCTATGCCACGAACAAAAACATTACAATGGGACCCTACAGTCAATTAACTGTGTTGCTTTAAAGTGTGTTTATCTCTATGCCACGAACAAAAAGATTACAATGGGACCCTACAGACTATTAACTGTGTTGCTTTAAAGTGTGTTTATCTCTATGCCACGAACAAACACATTACAATGGGACCCTACAGACAATTAACTGTGTTGCTTTAAAGTGTGTTTATCTCTATGCCACGAACAAAAACATTACAATGGGACCCTACAGACAATTTACTGTGTTGCTTTAAAGTGTGTTTATCTCTATGCCACGAACAAAAACATTACAATGGGACCCTACAGACAATTAACTGTGTTGCTTTAATTTGTGTTTATCTCTATGCGACGAACAAAAACATTACAATGGGACCCTACAGACAATTAACTGTGTTGCTTTAAAGTGTGTTTATCTCTATGCCACGAACAAACACATTACAATGGGACCCTACAGACAATTAACTGTGTTGCTTTAAAGTGTGTTTATCTCTACGCCACGAACAAACACATTACAATGGGACCCTACAGACAATTAACTGTGTTGCTTTAAAGTGTGTTTATCTCTACGCCACGAACAGACAATTAACTGTGTTGCTTTAAAGTGTGTTTATCTCTATGCCACGAACAAACACATTACAATGGGACCCTACAGACAATTAACTGTGTTGCTTTAAAGTGTGTTTATCTCTATGCCACGAACAAACACATTACAATGGGACCCTACAGACAATTAACTGTGTTGCTTTAAAGTGTGTTTATCTCTATGCCACGAACAAACACATTACAATGGGACCCTACAGACAATTAACTGTGTTGCTTTAAAGTGTGTTTATCTCTATGCCACGAACAAATATATTACAATGGGATCCTACAGACAATTAACTGTGTTGCTTTAATTTGTGTTTATCTCTATGCCACGAACAAACACATTACAATGGGACCCTACAGACAATTAACTGTGTTGCTTTAAAGTGTGTTTATCTCTATGCCACGAACAAAACCATTACAATGGGACCCTACAGACAATTAACTGTGTTGCTTTAAAGTGTGTTTATCTCTATGCAACGAACAAACACATTACAATGGGACCCTACAAACAATTAACTGTGTTGCTTTAAAGTGTGTTTATCTCTATGCCACGAACAAACACATTACAATGGGACCCTACAGACAATTAACTGTGTTGCTTTAAAGTGTGTTTATCTCTATGCCACGAACAAACACATTACAATGGGACCCTACAGACAATTAACTGTGTTGCTTTAAAGTGTGTTTATCTCTATGCCACGAACAAACACATTACAATGGGACCCTACAGACAATTAACTGTGTTGCTTTAAAGTATGTGTTATCTCTATGCCACGAACAAAAACATAACAATGGGACCCTACAGACAATTAATTGTGTTGCTTTAATTTGTGTTTATCTCTATGCCACGAACAAACACATTACAATTGGACCCTACAGACAATTAACTGTGTTGCTTTAAAGTGTGTTTATCTCTATGCCACGAACAAAAACATTACAATGGGACCCTACAGACAATTAACTGTGTTGCTTTAAAGTGTGTTTATCTCTATGCCACGAACAAACACATTACAATGGGACCCTACAGACAATTAAATGTGTTGCTTTAAAGTGTGTTTATCTCTATGCCACGAACAAAAACATTACAATGGGACCGTACAGACAATTAACTGTGTTGCTTTAAAGTGTGTTTATCTCAATGCCACGAACAAACACATTACAATGGGACCCTACAGACAATTAACTGTGTTGCTTTAAAGTGTGTTTATCTCTATGCCACGAACAAAAACATTACAATGGGACCCTACAGACAAGTAACTGTGTTGCTCTAAAGTGTGTTTATCTCTATGCCACGAACAAAAACATTACAATGGGACCCTACAGACTATTAACTGTGTTGCTTTAAAGTAAGTTTATCTCTATGCCACGAACAAACACATTACAATGGGACCCTACAGACAATTAACTGTGTTGCTTTAAAGTGTGTTTATCTCTATGCCACGAACAAAAACATTACAATGGGACCCTACAGACAATTAACTGTGTTGCTTTAATTTGTGTTTATCTCTATGCCACGAACAAAAACATTACAATGGGGTCCTACAGACAATTAACTGTGTTGCTTTAAAGTGTGTTTATCTCTATGCCACGAACAAACACATTAAAATGGGACCCTACAGACAATTAACTGTGTTGCTTTAAAGTGTGTTTATCTCTACGCCACGAACAAACACATTACAATGGGACCCTACAGACAATTAACTGTGTTGCTTTAAAGTGTGTGTATCTCTGCGCCACGAACCAAAACATTACAATGGTACCCTCCAGACAAATAACTCTGTTGCTTTAATTTGTGTTTATCTCTATGCCACGAACAAACACATTACAATGGGACCCTACAGACAATTAACTGTGTTGCTTTAAAGTGTGTTTATCTCTATGCCACGAACAAACATATTACAATGGGACCCTACAGACAATTAACTGTGTTGCTTTAAAGTGTGTTTATCTCTATGCCACGAACAAACACATTACAATGGGACCCTACAGACAATTAACTGTGTTGCTTTAAAGTGTGTTTATCTCTATGCCACGAACAAACACATTACAATGGGACCCTACAGACAATTAACTGTGTTGCTTTAAAGTGTGTTTATCTCTATGCCACGAACAAAAACATTACAATGGGACCCTACAGACAATTAACTGTGTTGCTCTAAAGTGTGTTTATCTCTATGTCACGAACAAAAACATTACAATGGGACCCTACAGACAATTAACTGTGTTGCTTTAAAGTGTGTTTATCTCTATGCCACGAACAAAAACATTACAATGAGACCCTACAGACAATTAACTGTGTTGCCTTAAAGTGTGTTTATCTCTATGCCACGAACAAAAACATTACAATGGGACCCTACAGACAATTAACTGTGTTGCTTTAAAGTGTGTTTATCTCTATGCCACGAACAAACACATTACAATGGGACCCTACAGACAATTAACTGTGTTGCTTTAAAGTGTGTTTATCTCTATGCCACGAACACAAACATTACAATGGGACCCTACAGACAATTAACTGTGTTGCTTTAGAGTGTGTTTATCTCTATGCCATGAACAAAAACATTACAATGGGACCCTACAGACAATTAACTGTGTTGCTTTAAAGTGTGTTTATCTCTATGCCACGAACAAACACATTACAATGGGACCCTACAGACAATTAACTGTGTTGCTTTAAAGTGTGTTTATCTCTATGCCACGAATAAACACATTACAATGGGACCCTACAGACAATTAACTGTGTTGCTTTAAAGTGTGTTTATCTCTATGCTACGAACAAACACATTACAATGGGACCCTACAGATAATTAACTGTGTTGCTTTAAAGTGTGTTTATCTCTATGCCACGAACAAACACATTACAATGGGACCCTACAGACAATTAACTGTGTTGCTTTAATTTGTGTTTATCTCTATGCCACGAACAAACACATTACAATGGGACCCTACAGACAATTAACTGTGTTGCTTTAAAGTGTGTTTATCTCTATGCCACGAACAAAAACATTACAATGGGACCCTACAGACAATTAACTGTGTTGCTTTAAAGTGTGTTTATCTCTATGCCACGAACAAACATATTACAATGGGACCCTACAGACAATTAACTGTGTTGCTTTAAAGTGTGTTTATCTCTATGCCACGAACAAAAACATTACAATGGGACCCTACAGACCATTAATTGTGTTGCTTTAATTTGTGTTTATCTCTATGCCACGAACAAACACATTACAATGGGACCCTACAGACAATTATCTGTGTTGCTTTAAAGTGTGTTTATCTCTATGCCACGAACAAAAACATTACAATGGGACCCTACAGACAATTAACTGTGTTGCTTTAAAGTGTGTTTATCTCTATGCCACGAACAAAAACATTACAATGGGACCCTACAGACAATTAACTGTGTTGCTTTAAAGTGTGTTTATCTCTATGCCACGAACAAACACATTACAATGGGACCCTACAGACAATTAACTGTGTTGCTTTAAAGTGTGTTTATCTCTATGCAACGAACAAACACATTACAATGGGACCCTACAGACAATTAACTGTGTTGCTTTAATTTGTGTTTATCTCTATGCCACGAACAAACACATTACAATGGGACCCTACAGACAATTAACTGTGTTGCTTTAAAGTGTGTTTATCTCTATGCCACGAACAAAAACATTACAATGGGACCCTACAGACAATTAACTGTGTTGCTTTAAAGTGTGTTTATTTCTATGCCACGAACAAACATATTACAATTGGACCCTACAGACAATTAACTGTGTTGCTTTAAAGTGTGTTTATCTCTATGCCACGAACAAAAACATTACAATGGGACCCTACAGACCATTAATTGTGTTGCTTTAATTTGTGTTTATCTCTATGCCACGAACAAACACATTACAATGGGACCCTACAGACAATTATCTGTGTTGCTTTAAAGTGTGTTTATCTCTATGCCACGAACAAAAACATTACAATGGGACCCTACAGACAATTAACTGTGTTGCTTTAAAGTGTGTTTATCTCTATGCCACGAACAAAAACATTACAATGGGACCCTACAGACAATTAACTGTGTTGCTTTAAAGTGTGTTTATCTCTATGCCACGAACAAACACATTACAATGGGACCCTACAGACAATTAACTGTGTTGCTTTAAAGTGTGTTTATCTCTATGCCACGAACAAAAACATTACAATGGGACCCTACAGACAATTAACTGTGTTGCTTTAAAGTGTCTTTATCTCTATGCCACGAACAAACATATTACAATGGGACCCTACAGACAATTAACTGTGTTGCTTTAAAGTGTGTTTATCTCTATGCCACGAACAAAAACATTACAATGGGACCCTACAGACCATTAATTGTGTTGCTTTAATTTGTGTTTATCTCTATGCCACGAACAAACACATTACAATGGGACCCTACAGACAATTAACTGTGTTGCTTTAAAGTGTGTTTATCTCTATGCCACGAACACAAACATTACAATGGGACCCTACAGACAATTTACTGTGTTGCTTTAAAGTGTGTTTATCTCTATGTCACGAACAAACACATTACAATGGGACCCTACAGACAATTAACTGTGTTGCTTTAAAGTGTGTTTATCTCTATGCCACGAACAAAAACATTAAAATGGGACCCTACAGACAATTAACTGTGTTGCTTTAAAGTGTGTTTATCTCTATGCCACGAACAAAAACATTACAATGGGACCCTACAGACAATTAACTGTGTTGCTTTAAAGTGTGTTTATCTCTATGCCACGAACAAACATATTACAATGGGACCCTACAGACAATTAACTGTGTTGCTTTAAAGTGTGTTTATCTCTATGCCACGAACAAAAACATTACAATGGGACCCTACAGACCATTAATTGTGTTGCTTTAATTTGTGTTTATCTCTATGCCACGAACAAACACATTACAATGGGACCCTACAGACAATTAACTGTGTTGCTTTAAAGTGTGTTTATCTCTATGCCACGAACAAAAACATTACAATGGGACCCTACAGACAATTAACTGTGTTGCTTTAAAGTGTGTTTATCTCTATGCCACGAACAAAAACATTACAATGGGACCCTACAGACAATTAACTGTGTTGCTTTAAAGTGTGTTTATCTCTATGCCACGAACAAACACATTACAATGGGACCCTACAGACAATTAACTGTGTTGCTTTAAAGTGTGTTTATCTCTATGCCACGAACACAAACATTACAATGGGACCCTACAGACAATTTACTGTGTTGCTTTAAAGTGTGTTTATCTCTATGTCACGAACAAACACATTACAATGGGACCCTACAGACAATTAACTGTGTTGCTTTAAAGTGTGTTTATCTCTATGCCACGAACAAAAACATTACACTGGGACCCTACAGACAATTAACTCTGTTGCTTTAAAGTGTGTTTATCTCTATGCCACGAACAAAAACATTACAATGGGACCCTACAGACAATTAACTGTGTTGCTTTAAAGTGTGTTTATCTCTATGCCACGAACAAACATATTACAATGGGACCCTACAGACAATTAACTGTGTTGCTTTAAAGTGTGTTTATCTCTATGCCACGAACAAACACATTACAATGGGACCCTACAGACAATTAACTGTGTTGCTTTAAAGTGTGTTTATCTCTATGCCACGAACACAAACATTACAATGGGACCCTACAGACAATTTACTGTGTTGCTTTAAAGTGTGTTTATCTCTATGTCACGAACAAACACATTACAATGGGACCCTACAGACAATTAACTGTGTTGCTTTAAAGTGTGTTTATCTCTATGCCACGAACAAAAACATTACACTGGGACCCTACAGACAATTAACTCTGTTGCTTTAAAGTGTGTTTATCTCTATGCCACGAACAAAAACATTACAATGGGACCCTACAGACAATTAACTGTGTTGCTTTAAAGTGTGTTTATCTCTATGCCACGAACAAACATATTACAATGGGACCCTACAGACAATTAACTGTGTTACTTTAAAGTGTGTTTATCTCTATGCCACGAACAAAAACATTACAATGGGACCCTACAGACCATTAATTGTGTTGCTTTAATTTGTGTTTATCTCTATGCCACGAACAAACACATTACAATGGGACCCTACAGACAATTAACTGTGTTGCTTTAAAGTGTGTTTATCTCTATGCCACGAACAAACATATTACAATGGGACCCTACAGACAATTAACTGTGTTGCTTTAAAGTGTGTTTATCTCTATGCCACGAACAAAAACATTACAATGGGACCCTACAGACCATTAATTGTGTTGCTTTAATTTGTGTTTATCTCTATGCCACGAACAAACACATTACAATGGGACCCTACAGACAATTAACTGTGTTGCTTTAAAGTGTGTTTATCTCTATGCCACGAACAAAAACATTACAATGGGACCCTACAGACAATTAACTGTGTTGCTTTAAAGTGTGTTTATCTCTATGCCACGAACAAAAACATTACAATGGGACCCTACAGACAATTAACTGTGTTGCTTTAAAGTGTGTTTATCTCTATGCCACGAACAAACACATTACAATGGGACCCTACAGACAATTAACTGTGTTGCTTTAAAGTGTGTTTATCTCTATGCCACGAACACAAACATTACAATGGGACCCTACAGACAATTTACTGTGTTGCTTTAAAGTGTGTTTATCTCTATGTCACGAACAAACACATTACAATGGGACCCTACAGACAATTAACTGTGTTGCTTTAAAGTGTGTTTATCTCTATGCCACGAACAAAAACATTACACTGGGACCCTACAGACAATTAACTCTGTTGCTTTAAAGTGTGTTTATCTCTATGCCACGAACAAAAACATTACAATGGGACCCTACAGACAATTAACTGTGTTGCTTTAAAGTGTGTTTATCTCTATGCCACGAACAAACATATTACAATGGGACCCTACAGACAATTAACTGTGTTACTTTAAAGTGTGTTTATCTCTATGCCACGAACAAAAACATTACAATGGGACCCTACAGACCATTAATTGTGTTGCTTTAATTTGTGTTTATCTCTATGCCACGAACAAACACATTACAATGGGACCCTACAGACAATTAACTGTGTTGCTTTAAAGTGTGTTTATCTCTATGCCACGAACAAAAACATTACAATGGGACCCTACAGACAATTAACTGTGTTGCTTTAAAGTGTGTTTATCTCTATGCCACGAACAAAAACATTACAATGGGACCCTACAGACAATTGACTGTGTTGCTTTAAAGTGTGTTTATCTCTATGCCACGAACAAACACATTACAATGGGACCCTACAGACAATTAACTGTGTTGCTTTAAAGTGTGTTTATCTCTATGCCACGAACACAAACATTACAATGGGACCCTACAGACAATTTACTGTGTTGCTTTAAAGTGTGTTTATCTCTATGTCACGAACAAACACATTACAATGGGACCCTACAGACAATTAACTGTGTTGCTTTAAAGTGTGTTTATCTCTATGCCACGAACAAAAACATTACAATGGGACCATACAGACCATTAATTGTGTTGCTTTAATTTGTGTTTATCTCTATGCCACGAACAAACACATTACAATGGGACCCTACAGACAATTAACTGTGTTGCTTTAAAGTGTGTTTATCTCTATGCCACGAACAAAAACATTACAATGGGACCCTACAGACAATTAACTGTGTTGCTTTAAAGTGTGTTTATCTCTATGCCACGAACAAAAACATTACAATGGGACCCTACAGACAATTAACTGTGTTGCTTTAAAGTGTGTTTATCTCTATGACACGAACAAACACATTACAATGGGACCCTACAGACAATTAACTGTGTTGCTTTAAAGTGTGTTTATCTCTATGCCACGAACACAAACATTACAATGGGACCCTACAGACAATTTACTGTGTTGCTTTAAAGTGTGTTTATCTCTATGTCACGAACAAACACATTACAATGGGACCCTACAGACAATTAACTGTGTTGCTTTAAAGTGTGTTTATCTCTATGCCACGAACAAAAACATTACAATGGGACCCTACAGACAATTAACTGTGTTGCTTTAAAGTGTGTTTATCTCTATGCCACGAACAAAAACATATTAAAATGGGACCCTACAGACAATTAACTGTGTTGCTTTAAAGTGTGTTTATCTCTATGCCACGAACAAAAACATTACAATGGGACCCTACAGACCATTAATTGTGTTGCTTTAATTTGTGTTTATCTCTATGCCACGAACAAACACATTACAATGGGACCCTACAGACAATTAACTGTGTTGCTTTACAGTGTGTTTATCTCTATGCCACGAACAAAAACATTACAATGGGACCCTACAGACAATTAACTGTGTTGCTTTAAAGTGTGTTTATCTCTATGCCACGAACAAAAACATTACAATGGGACCCTACAGACAATTAACTGTGTTGCTTTAAAGTGTGTTTATCTCTATGCCACGAACAAACACATTACAATGGGACCCTACAGACAATTAACTGTGTTGCTTTAAAGTGTGTTTATCTCTATGCCACGAACAAAAACATTTCAATGGGACCCTACAGACAATTAACTGTGTTGCTTTAAAGTGTGTTTATCTCTATGCCACGAACAAAAACATTACAATGGGACCCTACAGACAATTAACTGTGTTGCTTTAAAGTGTGTTTATCTCTATGCCACGAACAAACACATTACAATGGGACCCTACAGACAATTAACTGTGTTGCTTTAAAGTGTGTTTATCTCTATGCCACGAACAAAAACATTACAATGGGACCATACAGACAATTAACTGTGTTGCTTTAAAGTGTGTTTATCTCTATGCCACGGACAAAAACATTACAATGGGACGCTACAGACAATTAACTTTGTTGCTTTAAAGTGTGTTTATCTCTACGCCACGTACAAAAACATTACAATGGGACCCTACAGACAATTAACTGTGTTGCTTTAAAGTGTGTTTATCTCTATGCCACGAACAAACACATTATAATGGAACCCTACAGACAATTAACTGTGTTGCTTTAAAGTGTGTTTATCTCTATGCCACGAACAAAAACATTACAATGGGACCCTACAGACAATTAACTGTGATGCTTTAAAGTGTGTTTATCTCTATACCACGAACAAAAACATTACAATGGGACCCTACAGACAATTAACTGTGTTGCTTTAAGTGTGTTTATCTCTTTCCACGAACAAAAACATTACAATGGGACCCTACAGACAATTAACTGTGTTGCTTTAAAGTGTGTTTATCGCTATGCCACGAACAAAAACATTACTATGGGACCCTACAGACAATTAACTGTGTTGCTTTAAAGTGTGTTTATCTCTATGCCACGAACAAACACATTACAATGGAACCCTACAGACAATTAACTGTGTTGCTTTAAATGTGTTTATCTCTATGCCACGAACAAAAACATTACAATGGGACCCTACAGACAATTAACTGTGTTGCTTTAAAGTGTGTTTATCTCTATACCACGAACAAAAACATTACAATGGGACCCTACAGACAATTAACTGTGTTGCTTTAAAGTGTGTTTATCGCTATGCCACGAACAAAAACATTACAATGGGACCCTACAGACAATTAACTGTGCTGCTTTAAAGTGTGTTTATCTCTATGCCACGAACAAAAACATTACAATGGGACCCTCCAGACAATTAACTGTGTTGCTTTAAAGTGTGTTTATCTCTATGCCACGAACAAAAACATTACAATGGGACCCTACAGACAATTAACTGTGTTGCTTTAAAGTGTGTTTATCTCTATGCCACGAACAAAAACATTACAATGGGACCCTACAGACAATTAACTGTGTTGCGAGAGGTTAAGGTCTTTTAAAATCCTCCCTGTAGTGTAGCAGGTGCTACTTGAGTGGTGGCAGAAAACAATGATTGTGGTTGAGATGTTACAACAGAATTTGCAACTCAAGCTATGTTTTGTATTGTTTTTAATATATTTTTTGTAATAATTAATTGAATGTTATTTTAAGAAATATTCCGGACTGGATTTTAAAAGAAACCATATGCAATCCTTCGATATTAAGAGTCAGATAAAAGTACCCGAATTCCAATGAATCATTTCAAGTAGAACATATGCCAGCAGTGGCCCTTCTACGTACCACTACAGATACAGATCATTTCCATCTTTCTGGGGTGGCTCTAAATAACGATACGGAGGCCTTAAACAACTCAGTTACCAAAGGCAGTTCTAGATGTGGCTCTAAAATAGATCATTTTAATAGTTATGAGTTCAGCTCGTTCTGCACTCTACTGTTCGCTCTGGTGCTTTCCTATATGACCGAATTTACCTGCAAATCCTAGAGATGTAATTATACAGTATCCTAGCGGAAGATTTTGCGGATAATTTGCTGGAATTTCAGGTTGTTAACTCCATCGCGCACAAAAACAGAAGCATGCGTTGATGCGATTTGTACTCAAGCATGTTCTATAACATTAGTGCTCGGATTTTAGTGGTGAATTATGGACTTATAATTAGATTTCGTATGATCATATTATAAAGTAGGTCATTTTAATGAGAAAGTTTATAGAGTCAAGTGAAGATTCACCTACGCTTGCTGATTCATAACAGACGTTACACATTACTCATTACCTCATATCGGTAAACGCTTTATATTGGTCCTTTAGATTGATGCAGATATTATACTTGAGAACGTCGATGATGTGGATTATATCGTTTATCAATGGTGAAAGGTTTCCGTAGTTGTCTTTTCTATTCTCCTCCGCAATGAAGTTTGAACTCGACCACTTGTAAGTGAGTGTCTTATCACGCGGCGCACGCGACATTAAACGATTTTTTTAATTTAATAATATTTTATTGCTTGATGTTATTTACATAAATACATGTGATATAAAAATTACAATAATAAATAACATTAAACGAATTGTACAGGGTTGATTAAAACAAATGTGTAGCATTAACATATATTATTGAATTCTACATCATTAAACGAGGGAAGATAAAAGAAGTCGACTTCTATAGCACGGTATGTATAGCTTATTAGTGTTCTATTGCTGTTTATTCGTCCCATGTGGGTTTAAGACGTTGAGTTGTACTTCTCGCCACTCACCGCTGCAGTTAGTGAGAAAGTGTCGATTCTTATGGATGACGGGAAGTTCTATAGAGGAAAATTTGGGTGGTCTGCCTCTGCCTCTACCACAATGAAATCGACTGTCATATATGGCCTAAAAGGTACTAATATGACGTAAAACATCATTCAAACAAACAAACAGACAAATACTAGTGTATGCAATGCTGTCGGGGGAAAAACACGTATATCGATTAATCGCAATAATTCTGCAAATTGCTATATATGTTTTTTGTCGACCCACAAAGAATGTA
Organism: Cyrtodaria siliqua; assembly: GCA_037043455.1. Classification (NCBI taxonomy): domain Eukaryota; kingdom Metazoa; phylum Mollusca; class Bivalvia; order Adapedonta; family Hiatellidae; genus Cyrtodaria; species Cyrtodaria siliqua. The sequence continues at coordinate 113,202 of JAWPHD010001956.1, forward strand.
ATGTATGCTTCGTCCGAAAATATAACTGTACATGTTATGGCGTGTCGGTAAGATAACCTATTGATAAAGGTATTCTGCATGATAGTTAAAGGGACTGGGCGCGATCTCGAAGAGAGATTGTGTCAATCCCAATACCAACGGAAACACCGACAATATGCGTCAGTCATATAAAATATGCATAATTATGCATAACATTAAGCCATTATTTATTGTTTATGGAAACTTTGGTCTGGAAAACTCGACGACTCGGCTTCTTTTTAGGCTAAATAATAAATATTATATATTAAACTGTAGTTTATATTTTGCTGACAGTTGTACATATATTTTAAATAAAGTCTACCGTGATCTAAAAAGGGTCTTAAAGTACATTAATATTAATGACTTATACAACAAATAACAGTCGTATCGTCTAGCTTCTATATCAAATACCTACTATAATTAAAGGGACACACGGCAATCTTTTTCTTTTTTACAACTCGCTGCGTCCCGTTAGTTTCTGTACATGAACTGTATTTGTTTATGAATATTAATTATAAGAATTGTATAAAGCAAATTAAGTGTTGATTACTTTTCACAAATAATATGTTCAAACCTGTTGTATAGTAACGAAGAAATTGTATTTACATATATATGTAACAGATTTAAAGTAAAAATGATAATGGATTAATAAACCGAGATGCTAGTTTTAATGCTTGATGAAGACTTCAAGATTGCCATGTGTCACTTTAAATAGCATGGATCGTGGGGCCTAACTCGACTTCAATTATGTTAACATCTAGCTAAGTCTACAGTGTTTCTTTCTACGCATGTACAGACACATAAACACCGGTGATGGGGTGGTGGACAATTGTCTGTTTGGTTGCTATGGTTTTACACTGGACCACAGGAAGCAGTAACACACGGTTTACGGCCGCGGTGTACGAACATGTGGTTATATCACCAAAGGGCGCCGAGGGAGAGTTTTCTAGGGACGACGCATTCTTTTGGATGTCTAAAAATCTCCAATATTTTGAGAATCAGGCGGCGATAGCATCGAAAAGGGTAATTAGACTTTTAATTTAAACATGTTTTGAGTTCATCATGAGAAAGCTGTTCCTCTTATTCTTCCATATGTTGTTTCTGTTCTAAGTGAGGAAGTGTCGATTCGGGAGGTGTACAGTACTGGTTCTACCCAGGAAAAGTTAGTGGTCTGCCTCCACCACAAAAAAAATCGACCGTCATATATAACCTTACATGCGTTGAAAAGGACGTAAAATACCATAGAAACAAACAAATTGTTCTTGTTCTTATTGCAGGGAACATTATATCTATGGTCGCAATACCTTTAGGTCCCAGTTTAGATTCAATACCTTAATTCTCCAAACCTTAAAAAACAATAATACTTGTTTCTGTTAACTTACTTCTTCTAATGACTACGTTTTCTAATGTTCATATGCTAATGATGATGTATCCACATGGTGTATTTGTTTGGCAGGCTTGCAAGGTGTTGAAAGAAGAGTAAATTAATGAATTTAGTAATTACGCTCTGATCAACAAGCATTATTTTTCTTTAACAGATAAAAACACTATGACGGAAATAAAAAAATGTTATGACACGTGCAGCAAAGTCAAACACCAAAGTTTCTACACAAACTGATTCAAAATTTAAGATATAAATTATTTAACTCAAATAACCCCAATCTCATGAAAGATTTACCTATAATCGATCCCAGGTGGTACCGCTATATCATTAATTAAACGCCGGCAGGCGGAATTTCAAAAAGCGGCTGTACGTAACTCTTGAAAACATTAGTACAATGTTCATTTTGCACTCATCAGCTAAACATAAACTTGCGAAAACAATTCAAAGAAAAACGTAAAAAACAACAACAATAAAACTGCCCAAAAAAGCAGAACTTCAGAACACAAACAGGCGTATATTTGTATCTCTGTCGACGAAAGTCCGAATATGTGGGAATCAGATATTCCGGAATGTACGTACAGTACGAGAGTAATGTATACTAGCTGTGACAAACCGGAATGCTAGTAGCACGTGAAACAGCTGACCTTTGACGGTCTTTGTAAAATATATGAATGTAGCTCTATATTTGTTATTGCAATGCAACATCAAAACTGTTTAGTGATACATATATCTTCATATACATAACTTCCTAGTAAATCGGTCCTCATCAAATCTATATACGATACAAATATATCTCAAATGTGTATGCTGTAGGCAATCGGAATGTAATGCACGATATTAACAGTGGAAACAGTTTTTTTTTTATCCAAGTCACTCTATTGTAAACATGAAATGCCAGACTGTGGTTTCTGTAAATAGTCTAATCCAAATACATTGCGCCATTTTGCCTTATTACACATTTTGTTGTTATCTTAGTTCATTAGTGGTAGGGTGTGGGAGGGTTGGGTTGGAGTGGAGAGAGGGAAAGTGTTCACGAAGACGTACTTATTAGAGCGTAGCTGGCCGATTTTAAATTATAGGTCCTATCAGTTGAGAACCACTGATGCGAAGTTGATAGGGGGATAGATGCATGCTCCCCTATATTTGAAAAAAAAAAGACAACTTTAAATTGCGGAATCTAACGAGTATATTGAGATTTTTTTAGGAATAAACAGAATACCAATATCCTCTTTTTTGGGACGGATTTCAAGATATGAGTGCTGAAATGCTATTATGAATGTTATTACAAAATGTCTACATTTTGGAATATTTTACAACAAAACCATCCACCTATTTTTTTATCCCTAACCCTTTTTTTATTTCATTTTTAGCTTTTTTACATATTGTTCATATCTTGGAAAAGTTGTAGGCCCTGCCTGCAGTGCAAATAAGCAGGTACACTACTGCTCATGTCTATGACGCGTGGACCTGTCAAACTGGAGAGCATCTGTATAATAATAATAATAATAATAATAATAATAAAAATAGTAAAAATAATAATAATATCTTTATTTTAAGAGGATAACATATTTGGCTACAAGCCAGTCTAACGAATGGTCCTCAGACAAAATAGAATATATTTACAATGTATACAAACATGATTAAAACAATGGTACACAAATAATAAAATATGTCTAGAAACTTCAAGATTTTTCTAAACAAGGTGGTATTTGAGATACATTGATCAAGAAAGATTCACCTTTAGGTGATGTGTATACAATATAAAAAACAATGTTTAAAACTCGTAATGTTTTTAACAATATAAATGTTAACATTTTGATAATTACATTTTAAAACTTAAGAAAATACGTACATATTGTCAAGTAAGTGAACATTGTACACGTGCATATACTCTGATTGACGTAGGTAATGCATTGGTAATCAAGTTGTCAAATTGCATATGTAACAAATCATTTAAACAACACAATAAATACTGCTGTACGATGATCGTAACAATTAAACGTGATGGTATGTTGAGAAATATTTTCTGATTGAAATATCATACCTAAAACAATGTCAACCGGGTCAGCATTGTTTAATAGTAATACACAAGCAGGAAATGGCCACCTCATTCTACTTAGTGTTGGTTAAACCACATGTCCTAACACCAGTATGAGTATGTGTGATTTAGCCTTAGACAGCAACACGTTATCGCAGGTTTACAATCATACTATCCAAAAACTAGATTTGAACTAAGTATAATTAAGTATATGTTTTATAACATTTCTTTATAAATTAACCTCCTTGTAATCAAGCCCAGTTGACGAAACATACAAGCTGATCTCCTGAGTTGTCATGGCTGATCTCCTGAGCTGTCATGCAATGATGTTTTCAATTAAGAATTCATTATTTTAAAACAATATACGGAAAATATATTAAGTCAGGAATCAATGTTATCTAGCCCAGCAGACGAAACATACAAGCTGATCCCGTGAACCGTCAAACATTGATGCTCATTGATGTCAAACATATATGACATAACTGCTGGAGTAACTAGACCAGTTTGTTTATTTGAAAGTTAGTTATTTTTACATAAACGTAAACTACCAAATGGAAACTGAAATTATTTAAAGGTGCGGTTATAGATCTGTATATGAGTCCATTATAACTTTTATATTACAGGGTGCACAAATCATTGTGTTTCCTGAGTATGGCGTCACCGGATTCAACCAGACACGCGACTCCATGATTCCTTTTCTAGAAGACATGCCTGACCCGAGCGAAAACTGGAATCCTTGTAATGAACCAATGCGTTTTCCGCACACACTCGTTCTGAACAATCTAAGTTGCATAGCTAAGCACAGTCAAATTTATATCGTAGCCAATATGGGTGATATCAAGAAATGTGACGTGCACGTGGAACGTAAATGCCCGTATGATGGGCGTTATCAGTTTAACACGAATGTTGTTTTTAACGCAGCCGGCGATCTCATTGCTCGATACCATAAGTTTCACCTTTACGACGAATCACCGCTTTTTGACCCTGCACCGGAAGTTGAGTATTCCTATTTCGATACTCCATTCGGACGATTTGGAACTGTAATTTGTTTTGATATTATGCACTTCTATCCTACGCAGTTATTAATCAAAGAGTATCGAGTTACAAATTTGCTAGTAACGTCAGCGTGGAACGCATTTTATCCGTTCGTCTTGCCTACACAAATGTATTCAGGGTTGTCCAAACGAAACGGCGTTAACGTAATTGCTTCAAACGCAAGAAGTCTCGAATTTATAATGGCGGGATCCGGTATTTTTGGTCCAGGTGTCTCGGTGTCATCAGACCCAGATTTCATGAATGACGAAGGAGTGTTACTTATAGGTGAACTTCAAATCGATATTAAGGGTCAGATCATGACAAGTTTACAACCAATCATGGATGATTTAATTGATATACCGTATCGTAATGACACACATTTCGGAACATACGATTACGGTATGAATACGTCGTTTGTCGTCTTGAGCGGGAAAAGTGGCAGTGCTGTCGTCTGCGGAGAGCAAGTCTGCTGCGCGACAGACTATACTTTTGAATATCAAGACCCACAGGAGATGTTCATTATATCAGCAACTGTTTTTCTTATGACGGACCGAGGCTACCTTGATATGCAGTTCTGTGCTGTTCATAGATGTGCGTCACGCGACTTACATTCGTGTGGTGGTTATGTGACAAACGCAAAATCGTCGTTTTCCTATATAAAAATTCAAGGATATTTTGAAAAAGGTTTGCTATTTCCGTTTGTTTCAACGTCTCCGTATGATAACATGACCGTTGATGCCGAAATGGACCACTATAAATTCGACCATGACAACGCAATTCTAAAAAGTGACAAGCTAGAGCATCCACTCTTAGCGGCTGTGATTTTTAACAGCCTATACGTGGAGGAAAGAACACAGGCGGCATTAGGGACAGGCAGTATACCGACGCTGTCGACGCTTATCATCGGTGCATGTGTACTTTCATCCAGAGTATTTTATATTATTTGACTAACTATTTTAGTCATCTTTCATCTGCTACATCTACAGGTTTATATACTGAAAGGAAAAAGAAACGTCACACGGTAATTTCCGCTATATATTGTATGTACAATATGCTGCTGTTAATCGAATGGTACATGGCTACGTAAGATCTTTCCTTTCGGAAAAAAGACTAAAACAACACGTAACACAGCAAATAATATTCCTTCAAAGTTTCATTATTGACAGAGTGTTTAGCTATTATTACCCGCGAGTGTAATTTTAGTGTGAGCTAAGAGCTATTGAATTCCGTCAAACAATCTTTGTTTATTTAGTAAATATTCAATAATGGTTGGTGCGTTTTGTTTGTTAAGTAAACGTAATTATTTTGTGTTTTATAAGCTAACAGTTACGGACATTGTCCCTTTAAGAATTATGTCCCCACACTATTGCTTAAATAGTATGTCACCACACTATTACTTAATGATTATGTCCCGACACTATCGCTCAAAGATTATGTCCCGACACTATTGGTGAAGGGGTATGTCCCCACACTGTTGCTTAAGGATTGTGTCCCGACACTGTTGCTTAAGGATTATGTCCCGACACTATTAGTGAAGGGGTATGTCCCCACACTGTTGCTTAAGGTTTATGTCACCACACTCTTGCTTAAGGATTGTGTCCCACACTGTTGCTTAAAGCTACACAATCCCGATAAAATAATACAATTTCAAGTTGTTTTAAACATAAGAACGCCTATAGATGAAGTTCTTTGCTGGTTTGTTGTCTACATTGTTTAGGCTGGTATATTGTCATAGCGTATATCGAGGCATTTGCATAATAGGCGTGATAAACGCTTCGGTAACTTTGAAATTGTACCACCCAGCGATTACGGGTATATAAGCCTAAACGTTTATATAGCAATTTGCTCAGATATACGATAACTACAGATTATTCAACTCGATGAGGATATTTAGTGGCGTGCAATGTAACTATATACATGTTTGTATTGTTGAACGAAAGGGAACAAGTAAAAGGCATAACGTAAATACATAACTATGTAGAGAATTATAAACACTTACCCGCGTATTCCACATATGTTCCATATCTTGTATATACTTATTTCCTAAAATATCCTTCAAATAATCCCAAATCACACACGTATTATACATGTATACATATACAAAGAGCGTGTATCAGTAGCCAATAGTATGACACGTGAAATACATGCTCCAGTGTTGACTCGGGACAGGGAGAAATTATTGTTTACAATGAGACACTTGAAGGATATTGTTCTATTGTTATATATATGGAATTTTCTTTCGTTGGAAAAAGACCAGCAATATTATTTCTCGCAAATCGTAGTTTTCAGGATGTGAGGAAGGGGTATACACATGAATGTCGCCCATCCGTCTATCCTTCAGTTGCACTTTTCAATTCCGGAGCTTCTTGGGAAAATAATAAGAGTCACAATTCGTAAAAAAGGGATCGCTCTTGCGTGCGAGCTTTTGTGGGTGCGTGCCTAAACCGTGCTTGTGTGCGTGCTATTATGCATATGGTTGTTAATATTTAAATCTGACGAATTTGAAAGGCATTTGAATACTACTTCTTCATAAAAAAAAAAAGTTTTTAAAAGTGCTAAGGCCTGGGCTGGAACCCCGTCCGTTACGGCGAAAGCATACTAAGACATCGCGTTAACCTATTGCGCTACGGACGCCGATTAAAGATGTCGTATTAATTAAGTTACTTTACATAAATATGCTTAATCGCGAAGACTGCTAATATCACGGTGAATAGACGAAACGGACCCTGGTTGCTCAAAACTGCGTTACCTTGATTCTGGTTGCACTTGTAACGGACCCTGGTTGGTAAATGGACACTGGTGTCAAAAAGTTCGAACATAAAGATACAGTATCGTATGTATAAGAAAAAAACATTATACGACGGAACTTTTGAATATCATATCCTTCGAAATGCATTTTCTTATGTACAACAAATGTAGAATAATTCCTAACAAGCTTACTCTTAACCGGTCGATACAATGTTGATGACTTTAAAACTCCAAACTTCCATATGTTCTCTCTGACTGATTTAATGTGATCCAAAACTGGTTTGCAACTGCTGTTGTTCAATAAAGATAACTGTTTAGTCTAAAAATCTGCAAATATTTACATCATGTCTAAATTTCAGAGCACCGGACCCTGGTTGCTTTGTAAAAAATGCTTGAGATTCTGGCAACAATCTGTATCTTTGGCACCGGATCCTGGTTGATAAGATTGTTTTTTCTATATACCTTCAGATTAAAGAGAAAACGACGATCGGGACTATGGCTCCACCAAAACAAACAATAAAAAAACACATCTATAGGTTGCATGGTGTTTTAAGTCATCTTCAGCACATTTTAGGTTATATATGATGGTCGATTTTTTCGTGGGGGAGGCAAGGCTGACCAGTAGGACAAGTACTGCATGCCTCATGAAATCTGGGTACGAGCTGGATTCGTACCCACGACCGTAGGGGTGAACTTGAAACAGTGCCTCACCACTCTGGACCACCGGTACTAAAATCATTCATGTGACAGCATGATGGAAAATAAAAAAAGAACAGCCCAGTATTGAATGTAGAGGGTGTGATCTTGTTATAGTGATAGAATCTGGGGGTGAGTTTGGCTAAATGCATCTATGTCGTACAAGGTAGAATACTAAACAAATGTACTCCGGACCTACTTTCGTGTATATACGTTTGCGCCTTGAGATAATTCTCTCTTCACGACCTGTCTTCCGTCGACAGTACCCTAAAATAAACTATGGGCCCGCAATAGACATTAACCAAACTAACTTTCCCCGCAGCGCGCTGCATGACGGTTTTTTGTCGCCGTTTTACACGACAATAACCTAAAACAGTTTTTATATTTGTAACCGGAGGCCCCGGGTTCAATCCTCCGTGGTGCCACTGAGTTTCGTCGGTGTGTTCTTGGGCAAGACACTTTCCCTTAGCCTCGTCTGTCGGATGGGGACGTAAACCGGGCGGTCTCGTGTATCGGTCTGTCCTCCGAGCACGTTAAAGAACCATGGGAATCTATTCGATAATAAGAGTAGGGCACGGTTCCCGGATTCCTATGTATCCTTCCTCTCTCTCTGGGGCGGTTCTAAATAACCTATACTGTGTTGATGATCCGTTAAACAACATTCAATATTTAAAAAAAAAAAGGTTTATTTAAAAGGCATTATCTTAGAGCACGCAGCTGTGTACACACTGTCTGTAAAAATCCGAAAATTAACAAAACAACACAATACATAAAAAACAACAAAAAAAACAACAATCAAATGAAAAAGTAGGGGCGAGAGGATATAAGGATTCAGACTACATCATCAACATGTCAGCGTCAAATAAGATATAAAATAGCTGGAAAAAACGAACCACAGCGTATCTGGGAATGAAACAATATTTATAGCCGGTCTCCCAAAAGAAAGGAAGGATACATACAAATCCGAGAAGCTGCCCTAATCTTACTTACGAATATATTTTCCTTTGAGCAAATTGTTCCAAGGATAGACTCCGAAACACAGAACCGGTGTTCATACCAATCGGACGGACGAGAATAAAGGAACATGTTTTACTCAATGATACACAGAAGAAATTGACTTGCGGCAATAAGGCTTCATCCGGGTCAAATGCAACGTGCTATCAAGTAGACCACGCCAGCACCCTTGAAGTGTACGAGTTCCTCGCTGATGTTTGGAGGGTGAAAACTCGTTAAATGTAAAAATCTTTAAAATATCTCAGCACATTGTTTTGTTTCCATAAGTTGCCATAAGTTGACCCCCTCATAAACCCCACCCAATTGAAAATGTCGCAGCTTTATCTTCCGCCGCTGATATCAGACCGAGATATTTCGAACAGGGGAACAATACTTCCGAGCAAAAGCAGTTATTTTTCAGCAAAATTGTTTTAATAGTTTACGTGTTTTTACCCGCCAGGGTCCTTTACATGAGTAACCAGGATCAAGGTAACGCTGTTTTGAGCAGCCAGTGTCCGTTACGTCTGTCCACCGTGAATATAAACCATTGCTTTTCAACATATTGCTTTTCCGGGTCCGTAGCTACACTGGGGCACACAGATGTATTTGTCTTGGTTGAATTTTGGGAATGTACATACTTTACATAAAAACAACTATATACTAGTATATAAGGACCCTGGGGGGAAATGCAACACATTGAAGAAAATTAAAACAAAATCTAGGGGGGAGAGGGAGGTTAATGCCACTGGACACCAAAATAAGGGATATGCCTCGGTTAAATTTCAGTGCTGGTTACGGGCCAGTTTTCATTCAAAATTACTTTACAATCAATAAACTTAGGAAAGGTTAATTACTAATATTTGAACTTAATTGTTATACTAAAACTTTCGGTTTTTAGTTAACACTTACCCAGTCTTACAGACGGAAGCTGACATCTTTCATATTTTCTTTGATTTTGAAATATTACCAATCAGAATTTTAATTTTTTTTTTGTTTCGTGAAAACATCAATATTGGGCACCACCCCGAAACATTGGGGTGTGGAGTCCTCCGGCTCTTACGCCTATGTTTATAAGACTATATAGAAACTCTCTCTCTATCTCAATGCTTCCAACCCACTCCTTCCTTCCCCCACTCTCTCTCATCTTTTCTCACTTTTTTTCCCTCCCTACCTCTCGCTTTCTTTCTTTCTCTGTATCTCTCTTTCTCTATGTGTGTGTCTCTCTCTTTCTCTCTTTCTCTCTTTCCTTCTCCCTTTTTTTGACTATCTATATCTCTCTCTCTGTCTCTGTGTCTCCCTGTGTCTCTCTATCCATTTTATTTCCAATTTCAAAATTTCAATTCATGCATAAATTAAGAGGAATTCATTAAAATTATGTTGATTTAGAATCTACTAATATGTGTAAACCATGCATGCATAACTTCACATAACAAATACTATATCTCCATCTTTACCATTAGTTACGAGCCTCTACCAATATTCCAATTTCGATAAACAATGTCTCCCTTGTGTTTTGTGTCAATATATACTACACACAAACACACACACGCACACACATAAGAATGGAGGATTATTTGTATATAATAGTTTCTTTGATGCAACGCGATAGTTGGAAAGGATACGTTTAATTATAGGTATTGTTTTGGATTATATATAAATATGGACTTATAAGGTTGTTTGAGTAAGTACATTTATAGCTTCCTTTTCAATTTCTAATGACTTGTATTTCCTATTAGGTCTTTCTACTGAAGATTGGTCTCATCAGTTCGGTGGTAAAATGCCGTCTGCTAAAATCCACTTTTATACCCGTTATAAGACCAGTGGTCGATTCACAACGTACTTGAAGCGTCTCATACAGTACCGCCTTATCTCATTAATATTCAGTGAATTTATGTGGTGCGCATGTTGTATATATGAACCCACACGTATACAGTAATCACTTAGTACAACATGCGTAATAATCGTTAGATTTGTTCAGTTCTAGTGTGCCTTTTATCGGGATTGTGTAGCTTTAAGGAGCATGTTCCCACACTATTACTTAAGGTTTATGTCACCAAACTATTGGTTAAGGTGTATGTCCAAATGCTGTTGCTTAAGGGTTGTGTCCCCCCACTATTGGTTAAGGATTATGTGCATAAGCTGCTGCTTAAGAATTATTCCCCATACATTTTGTTAATGATTTTGTCCCTACACTATTGCTCAGTGCGTATGTCCCCACACTGTTGTTCAAGTAGTATGTCCCCACACTGTTGCTTAAGGATTGTGTCCCACACTGTTGCTTAATGTGTCCCACACTGTTGCTTAAGGAGCATGTTCCCACACTATTACTTAAGGTTAATGTCAACACATTATTGGTTAAGGAGTATGTCCAAATGCTGTTGCTTAACGGTTATGTCCCCACACTATTGGTGAAGGATTATGTCCCCACACTATTGGTGAAGGATTATGTCCCCACACTATTGGTGAAGGAGTATGTCCCCACACTATTGGTGAAGGATTATGTCCCTACACTATTGGTGCAGGATTATGTCCCCACACTATTGCTCAATGATTATGTCCCCACACTATTGCTCAATGATTATGTACCCACATTATTGTTCAAGGAGTATGTCCCCACACTATTGGTGAAGGATTATGTCCCCACACTATTGGTGAAGGATTATTTCCCCACACTATTGGTGCAGGATTATGTCCCCACACTATTTCTCAATGATTATGTCCCCACACTATTGCTGAATGATTATGACCCCATAGTTTAGCTCAATGATTATGTACCCACATTATTGTTCAAGGAGTATGTCCCCACACCATCGCTGAAGGAGTATGTTCTCACACTATTTCTCAAGTATTATGTCCACACTCTGTTGCACAAGTATTATGTTCCCACATTGCTGCTCAACTTGTATGTCCCAACACTGTTGCTCAGTGATTATATCCCCACACTACTGCTCAAAGAGTATGTCCTCCAAATATTGCTTTAGGAGTATGTCACCTTAAATGTAATCCCATGGGCAGTGTTACACTTGAAAATACAAATCAATACACACATGACCTTGATATAGCATAAGCTGAGTATTGATCGATACACAGTTTATTTCTTTATATCCTCCGCATGCGGAGAATCATACAGACATTACATATAATTACAGTACAGAGTATATGAATATGCAATAAAACATAGAAACAAATGAATAAAGAGAGGAAAAATGACAAGCAAAAAATTAGTAAATAAATGATATGTACAATGTTCCTGAAAGCAGCATATACGTATTGCCACAATAATGAAACAAACACAAAACATAAATGTTAACTAGATTCTATCTAATATTCAAGTATTTGGTGTATTTGAATAGGAACTATACTCGGTAAAAAAAAATTTGGACCAGTGTATATAAAGTCCTATAAAAATAAAACTAGTGGACAGAATTTAAGTATCTTTTTAGTAACCAAGGTCTACCCTAACCGGTTAATTTGGTACCTTAAACATTAAATTCCAAACAAGATTTGATTTTAAAATAATATCGCGAACACACAAAGGGTCTGTAAAAAATGTTGCAAAGTCCATAGAAAGTAACAGTTACGGACACATTCGAGTAACCAGTAAAAAGATTATTATTTTTTCGCAAACTTTCATTGTAAACGAAAATTATTGTTGATTGTTGATCTATTGTGAATTATCAACTAAGATAATAAGGGTTATGGTCGAATGTCATGGTTGAGCGATCATTGTACGGGTTCGAACACTGCCATGGTCCAAAACTTTTTTTACAGAGTATACATTATATTATAACATAAATAAATAAAACAGAGACCACGCTATTACTTGCTATATTATACTCTAAGAATGATGCGTATTCATAGCCAAGGAGAGACATCATTCTTTCACACGGAGTTCCTAACTGAACGGCGAGTCGGTCTATATCAGCAAGCCCGGTTAACAATGTAAACACTTCCTCACCAAAATATTGGCGATTGTGACTTAAAGCATCATTACGAGTTTCCTTAAAAAAATGCATTCAAACATTGCATGCTTAACATCACCAGTATATATCAAACCACATAGTGAGCAAAGTTTTTCTGTGTTAAATGAGCACATTCTAGACAACATGTTTATAACATTTTTACAACTATGAGTCATTTTTGGATTAATTCGGCACAAACGCCATACAATACTTTCACCAAACACTGTTTGAATACAACAAAAATCGTTCATTTCAGCTGTATGAACTCGGAGGTACCAATTTACCTCTTCACGCATGTTTACGCATTTGTGTAGTAAACGTTTCCATACAAATTTAGAAGGAAAATTGCCAGTTTGTCTATACTTTACTAGATATTCAAATATATTATACTTTCGCAAAGTTACACATATATCTTTAAAATATCCAGTTTGAGTATTTTCATTTTCTAAAAACGAGCATAGGCGAAGTAGAAAAATATCTTTGATTTTGGAGTAAATGGATAAATTGCATAGCTGGCCAAATAAGGTTAGTTTTCTTCTGTCAATTTCTGACTCCAAGGAATTTAACCCTATAAGCCCCAAAGCAATATCTGTTCTTGTAAGCGACATCAATGTCATGTCATCTGCTGATACTGTGCACAGCACTGGAAAGGCGAGCTAATGCGACCCTGTCTAGTACCAATGTTGACAGGAAAAACATCCGATTTCTGTCCTTTGTACAAAACACAACTTTCTAGTTCTTCATGAAGACTAACGAATGCTTTCCATAAGTGTGGGTTGAAACCGCGTTTATGAAGTTGGAAAAATAACCCATCGTGCCAAACTTTATCGAATGCCGTCTTCACGTCGAAAAAATATATAATCAATTTACAACCTGACTCTTTTGAGTAATATACACACTCACGAAGAAGAAATGATGTCATGATCGAACCAATTCCTTTTTGAAACGCCCCTTGCAGAGGACTAAAATACACTGGGTTTTCACATTCAACGCGTCGGAGTAATAGCTTTTCGTACAGCTCTTAAGAATAGACGAAGACAGTGTTATTGCTCGATAGTTTGCCGGGTCGTCTTTCCTTTTGCGCCCTCCTTTGTGTAGAGTTATTATCAAACCAGACTTCATTTTCTTCGGTATATGTGAGAATCTGTACATATAGTTATATAACTTTAAGATACACATATGAAGATCTTTACCGCCATGGATAATGTTTTCGTTATATATTGAGTTGCATGTGAAGATATTCATTATTATTTGAGGTCCATATTATATCTTCTTTTAATGCAATTTCAACGGATAACACCTAAGGGGAGATGGTACTTAAGAGTATCTCTATGTAATAATTCCAAGGTGATACATCTTAACGATTTTACTGCACTGGTTAAATCGCATCACATGATCAGTGATCATATTTAAATACTAGACGGGTGTTCCACGGAAAACGTGTGTCGCCTGCCGTGTGCTTATTTCATCAAGTACAATCTAACTATAAAGTCGACTAGGTGGCAGGTTCACGTTTTATGGAAATGAGCATAACCCTGCCAAAATGAAAGTCGTAGTTATTGGACATGTTTTAACGACCTTCCTTGGGGTAAGATGAAGATGTGTGTGAAGTTTTATTGACACAGGTCAACTACGCTTCAAGGTATGATCAATGTTAGGTTACAGGTTAAAGTGTGACGGACGACGACGACGATGGACGGCGACGACGACTGACAAAGTGATCCCATAAGTGTTTGCCCTGCTGCGTTGGAGACACAAAACAAGTGTATCTAAAATATAAACTTACTTTATAAATACATGACTGCCATGTACTGTATATCTGAAATGATGAGTATGCAAACAGCTGATATTTACATATACAAGATATAGCTTATTTTTCAACATGTATATGTATATGTAGACATGTATACTCAAATGTTTGCGTCTGATAAAATGACCGATAACGTAAAATTTGCATCATCGCATATCTGCATTAAGAACGAGGACAAAATGACAAAATAAGCGGAAATAGTGCATACTTTAAAACCTAGGCAAGTCGACAATTATTTACATGTTTTAAAGAATTCACATTTAAAACCGATTTATCATATGTCTGAGAGTACTTTCTATCGTCCAAAGTCGTATGATATATTCAATACAGGAAAACGAAAGTGTACTGATATTCACATATTAACCCTAGTATACACTGGACACGTTGTGAGAATGCTTTTTTTTTTAATCAGCTAATTGGACTACGTTTCAATCTCTTTGCGAGGAACAATTAAAGCCTTCCGTTTTCGAGGATGTCGAAGACGCAACTGCTCTTTTTACCAAAACTCTTCATGATATAGCTGATCAAACCATTCCAAAAACCTCGGCAAATCCTAAACGCCCACATAAACCATGGTACGACGATGACTGCAAAAAGGCAGTCAGCGATCGTAAAGCTGCATTAAATAATTCTAACTTGCGGCCAACTCAAACAAATTTAGATAACTTTAGAGTTTTTCGTGCGAAAGCCCGTCGTACTATTAAGGATAGCAAGAGGAAATCCTGGAGATCTTACGTCTCTAGGCTGAATTCTCGCTCATCTCTTAAGAAGACATTGGACATGGTCCGGAAAATAAGTGGTAAAGGTAATTCTAGTTCTGTAAATCATCTTAAAACAGATAATGGAGATATAACATCTGTCAAAGATATTACAAACACTATGGCAGAAACTTTTTCAAAAAATTCTTCTTCTGAAAATTGTCAACCAAATTTTTTGAAAAATAAGAAACAAAAAGAACAGAAGAAGAAGAACTTCAAGTCGAAAAACTTGGAAAAATACAATAAACTATTCACTCTCAAAGAACTTCGAGAGTCCCTTAAAAAGGATCATGATACATCAGCTGGTCCTGATGATATCCATTATCAATTACTAAAACGTTTACCTGAATCCTGTCTCTCTACCCTTCTTGATATAATTAATAAGGTTTGGGTGACGGGAAACTTCCCCGATTCTTGGCGGGAAGCAATCGTTATTCCAGTCCCCAAACCTGGAAAGGATCATACGGACCCAATAAATTATCGCCCTATTGCTTTAACGAGTTGTATATGTAAAACCATGGAACGAATGATTAATGAGAGACTCGTTTGGTACCTGGAATCCAACAAGCTGATAACAAAGTATCAAAGTGGATTCCGGCGCCAACGAGGCACAACAGACAATCTCATTCGATTTGAATAATTTATTAGGGAAGCTTTCGTAAAAAAAGAACATCTAGTCGCTGTATTTTTTGACTTGGAGAAAGCTTATGATACTGCATGGAAGTATGGTATTATGAATGATCTTCATGACCTTGATCTTAAAGGCCGATTACCCATTTTTATAGAGAAATTCTTAGATGATAGACAATTTCGAGTCCGAATGGGTTCAACCCTCTCTGATATTCATGAACAGGAGATGGGTGTTCCACAGGGCAGCATACTCTCTGTCACACTTTTTAATATAAAGATTAACAGTATAGTAAAATGCATCAATCCAGGTGTGGATTGTTCGCTATATGTTGACGACTTTGTTATATGTTATCGTGCAAAAACATGAATACTATCGAGAGACCTTTACAACAATGTCTCAATAAACTTCAGACCTGGTCTGATGAAAATGGTTTTAAATTTTCTAAATCTAAAACTAATTGTATGCACTTTTTAAAGCTTCGTAAACATCATGAAGACCCTCATCTAACACTGGATGTGTCACCAATACCAGTAGTGGATGAGACAAAATTCCTTGTCTTATTTTCGACCGTAAATTAACGTTTATACTACACCTTAAATACTTGAAGGCCAAATGCCTTAAAGCTCTTAACTTACTTAAAGTTGTTGCAAACACTAATTGGGGAGCAGATCGAAAAGTCCTCTTGCGACTTTACAGATCTCTTATCAGATCCAAGCTGGACTACGGCTCGATATTATATGGATCGACTCGCAAGTCGTACTTGCAGATGCTCGACCCTATACATAATCAAGGATTACGACTCGCCTTAGGTGCCTTTCGTACATCACCAGCCGAAAGTCTATATGTTGAAGCCAATGAACCATCACTGTCTCATAGACGAGACAAATTAGCTCTTCAATACGCCATTAAATTAAAGTCTAACCCTTCAAACCCAACTTTCGATAATGTTTTTAATCCTAGTTGTGAAGGCCATTCCACCATTTGGTCTTCGTATTAAACCGAAATTAAGAGACACTGAAATCGACCTTTGATTGCCAAGTACAAAGTACCACAAATTCCACCGTGGACTTTGGAAACTCCAACAATTATTTTTGATCTTTGTAATAATAACAAATCCAGTACATACCCTACTGTCTTTCAAAGCAAATTTAATGAAATTAAATCGAAATACAGTGACTTTCAACATATCTACACAGATGGCTCTATAGATGGAGATAAGGTAGCTGCAGCAGCTGTTCACAAACACAGCATAAAGAGCCGCCTGCCTGACAAGGCCTCTATCTTTTCAGCTGAACTTAAGGCAATTGAACTTGCCTTAAATTATATTCAGGAATCTGATGATGACCATTTTGTAATCTTTTCTGATTCCCTTTCATCTCTTCAAGCACTGGGTAATATGAAACATGATAACCCAGTTGTGCTTCAACTTTTAGAAAAGTACAATTCTCTTATAATTGATAATGTTATTATTTTCTGCTGGCTTCCAAGCCATGTAGGAATACGTGGTAATTATAGAGCTGATAGTGCTGCTAAGCCAGCATTATATTTACATATATCTAATACCAAATTAACTTATACTGATTTTAAAAGTTGTATTAACACATATATTCGTAACTCTTGGTAAACCGCTTGGGATTTGTCAGTTAACAATAAACTCCATCCAATTAAACCGTTACTCGGAGAATGGCGTTCTTCTAGTAGACCCATTCGTCGAGAGGAAGTTGTCCTAGCCCGGTGCAGGATAGGGCATACACGTTATACTCATTCATGTTTATTACAAGGTGAGCAATTACCAGAATGTATACCCTGCTTTGCACCGTTAACGGTCAAACACATCTTATTGGAATGTGTAGACTTTGATCCTATGCGTCAAAGGTACTACAATGTTAATACTATGAAAGAGTTATTTGATACTGTAGATTTTAGTCTTGTTTTAGATTTCCTAAAAGAGATCAGACTATATAAATCATTGTAATGTGTTTTTATATGTATTTACTTGTTTATATACCCGTTGACGGGCATTCGTTGATTTACATACATAGTTTATAATTCACCTTACCATCCCTTATTTTTTAATAGTTTTATCTTTATATATTTACATTAATTTTTAATTAATACTTCATTTCTTCATTTTTCATCAATTTTTGCGCTCAATATGACCTATTTATGTGTCGACGTGCCGTAAAACACCATTCATTCATTCATTCATTCATTTTTAAATCATCAAGCTGATATGGTATCACCTGACAAGCATAAATGTATTCGCTTTACTCATGTTGTTGACGAGAAGTTCAAGGCTATGTTTTTTATAGGACCTCAAACTGCTAATTCAAAGTCATTCAAGTAGCAGTATTAGTAGTAGCAGTAGTATTAGTAGTAGCAGTCGCAGTAGCAGTAGTAGTAGTAGTAGTAGTAGTAGTAGTAGTAGTAGTGCGAGTAGTAGTAGTAGTAGTAGTAGTAGTAGTAGTAGTAGTAGTAGTAATAGTAGTAGTAGTAGAAATAGCAGTAGTAGTAGTAATCTGAGTATAATTATCATTAGCTGTAGTAGTACTAGTAGCAGCAGCAGAAGTAGTAGTAGTAGAAGTAGCTGTAGTAGTGATATTTGTAGTAGTAGAAGGAGGAGTAATAGTTGTAGCACTACAAGGAGGCATAATATCTGTAGTAGTAGAAGAGGAGTAATAGTTGTAGTAATAGAAGGAGGAATAATAGTTGTAGTAGTAGAAGGAGCAGTAATAGCTGTAGTAGTAGAAGGAGGAGTAATAGTTGTAGTAGTAGCAGGAGGAGTATTAGTTGTAGTAGTAGGAGGCAGAGTAATAGTTGTAGTAATAGAAGGAGGAATAATAGTTGTAGTAGTAGAAGGAGGAGTAATAGCTGTAGTAGTAGAAGGAGGAGTAATAGTTGTAGTAGTAGAAGAGGAGTAATAATTGTAGTAGTAGAAGGAGGAGTAATAGTTGTAGTAGTAGAAGGCGGGGTAATAGTTGTAGTATTTGAAAGAAGGAGTAATAGTTGTAGTAATAGCAGGAGGAACAATAGTTGTATTAGTAGAAGGAGTAGTAATAGTGGTAGTACTAGAAGGGGGAGTAATAGTTGTAGTAGTAGAAGGAGGAGTAATAGCTGTAGTAGTAGAAGAAGTAGCGATAGTTGTAGTAGTAGAAGGAGGAGTAATAGTTGTATTAGTAGGAGGAGGAGTAATAGTTGTAGTAGTAGAAGGAGGAGTAATAGTTGTAGTAGTAGAAAGGAGGAGTAATAGTTGTAGTTATAGCAGGAGGAACAAAAGTTGTATTAGTAGAAGGAGGAGTAATAGTGGTAGTAGTAGAAGGAGGAGTAATAGTTGTAGTAGCAGAAGGAGGAGTAATAGTTGTAGTAGTAGAAGGCGGGGTAATAGTTGTAGTAGTAGAAGGCGGGGTAATAGTTGTAGTAGTAGAAAGGAGGAGTAATAGTTGTAGTAATAGCAGGAGGAACAATAGTTGTATTAGTAGACGGAGAAGTAATAGTGGTAGTACTAGAAGGGGGAGTAATTGTTGTAGTTGTAGAAGGAGGAGTAATAGTTGTAGTAGCAGAAGGAGGAGTAATAGTTGTAGTAGTAGAAGGAGGAGTAATAATTGTATAAGTAGAAGGAGGAGTAATAGTGGTAGTAGTATAAGGAAGAGTAATAGTCTTTGTAGTAGAAGGAGAAATAATAGTTGTAGTAGTAGAAGGAGGAGTAATAGTTGTAGTACTAGAATGAGGAGTAATAGTTGCAGTAGTAGAAGCAGGAATAAGAGTGCAGTAATAGAAGTAGGAGTAATAGTTGTAGTAGTAGAAGGAGGAGTAATAGTTGTAGCAGTAGAAGGAGGAGTAATAGTTGTAGTAGAAGAAGAAGGAGTAATAATCGTAGAGTAGAAGCGGGAGTAATAGTTGCAGTAGTAGAAGGAGGAGTTATAGTTGTAGTAGTAGACGTAGGAGTAATAGTTGTAGTATTAGAAGGAGGAGTAAGAGTTGTAGTAGTAGAGGAGGTGTAATAGTTGTAGTAGTAGAAGGAGGAGTGATAGCTATAGTAGTAGAAGGAGGAGTAATAGTTGTATTAGTAGAAGCAGGAGTAATAGTTGTATTAGTAGAAGGAGGAGTACTAGTTGTAATAGTAAAGGAGGAGTAATAGTTGTAGTAGTAGAAGGAGGAGTAATAGTTGTAGTAGTAGAAGGAGGAGTAATAGTTGTAGTAGTAGAAGGAGGAGTAATAGTTGTAGTAATAGCAGGAGGAACAATAGTTGTATTAGTAGAAGGAGGAGTAATAGTGGTAGTACTAGAAAGGGGAGTAATAGTTGTAGTAGTAGAAGGAGGAGTAATAGTTGTAGTAGCAGAAGGAGGAGTAATAGTTGTAGTAGTAGAAGGCGGGGTAATATTTGTAGTAGTAGAAGGCGGGGTAATAGTTGTAGTAGTAGAAAGGAGGAGTAATAGTTGTAGTAATAGCAAGAGGAACAATTTGTTGTATGAGTAGAAGGAGGAGTAATAGTGGCTGTACTAGAAGGGGGAGTAATAGTTATGGTACTAGAAGGAGGCGTAATAGTTGTAGTAGTAGAAGAGGAGTGATAGTTGTATTAGTAGAAGCAGGAGTAATAGTTGTAGTAGTAGAAGGAGAAGTAATAGTTGTAGTAGTAAAAGGCGGGGTAATAGTTGTAGTAGTAGAAGGCGGGGTAATAGTTGTAGTATTAGAAGGAGGAGTAATAATTGTAGTTATAGCAGGAGGAGCAATAGTTGTATTAGTAGACGGAGGAGTAATAGAGGTAGTACTAAAACGGGAAGTAATAGTTGTAGTAGTAGAAGGAGGAGTAATAGTTGTAGTAGTAGAAGGAGGAGTATGGGTTGTAATAGTAGAAGGGGGAGTAATATTGTAGTAGTAGAAGGAGGAGTGATAACTGTAGTAGTTTAAGGAGGAGTGATAGTTGTATTAGTAGAAGCAGGAGTAATAGTTGTAGTAGTAGAAGGAGGAGTAATAGTTGTAGTAGTAGAAGGAGGAGTAATAGTTGTAGTAGTAGAAGGAGGAGTAATAGTGGTAGTAGTAGAAGGAGGAGTTATAGTTGTAGTAGTAGAAGGAGGATTAATAGTTGCAGTAGTAGAAGGAGGAGTAATAGTTGCAGTAGTAGAAGGCGGAGTAATAGTTGCAGTAGTAGAAGGAGGAGTAATAGTTGCAGTAGTAGAAGTAGGAGTAATAGTTGCAGTAGTAGAAGCAGGAGTAATAGTTGTAGTAGTAAAAGTATGAGTAATAGTTGTAGTAGTAGAAAGAGGAGAAATAGTTGTAGTAGTAGAAGGAGGATTAATAGTTGCATAAGTAGAAGGAGGAGTGATAGCTATAGTAGTAGAAGGATGAGTAATAGTTGTAGTAGTAAAAGTATGAGTATTTAAATAGTTGTAGTAGTAGAAGAAGGAGTAATAGTTGTAGTAGTAGAAAGAGGAGTAATAGTGGTAGTAGTAGATGGAAGAGTAATTTGTTTTTGTAGTAGAAGGAGAAGTAATAGTTGTAGTAGTAGAAGGAGGAGTAATAGTTACAGTACTAGAAGGAGGAGTAATAGTTGCAGTAGTAGAAGCAGGAGTAATAGTTGCAGTAGTAGAAAGGGGAGTAATAGTTGTAGTAGTAGAAGGAGGAGTAATAGTTATAGTTATAAAAGGGGGAGTAATAGTTGTATTTGTAGAAGGAGGAGTAATAGTTGTAGTAGTTGAAGGAGGAGTAGTAGTTGTAGTAGTAGAAGGAGGAGTAATAGTTGTATAAGTAGAAGGAGGAGTAATAATGATAGTAGTAGAAGGAAGAGTAATAGTTTTTGTAGTAGAAGGAGGAGTAATAGTTGTAGTAGTAGAAGGAGGATTAATAGTTGCAGTAGTAGAAGGAGAAGTAATAGTTGCAGTAGTAGAAAGAGGAGTAATAGTTGCAGTAGTAGAAGGCGGAGTAATAGTTGCAGTATTAGAAGGAGGAGTAATAGTTGCAGTAGTAGAAGCAGGAGTAATAGTTGCAGTAGTAGAAGGAGGAGTAATAGTTGTAGTTATAGAAGGAGGAGTAATAGTTGTAGTAGTAAAAGTATGAGTAATAGTTGTAGTAGTAGAAAGAGGAGAAATAGTTGTAGTAGTAGAAGGAGGATTAATAGTTGTAGTAGTAGAAGGAGGAGTAATAGTTGTAGTAGTAGAAGGAGGATTAATAGTTGCAGTAGTAGAAGGAGGAGTAATAGTTGCAGTAGTAGAAGGAGGAGTAATAGTTGCAGTAGTAGAAGGCGGAGTAATAGTTGCAGTAGTAGAAGGAGGAGTAATAGTTGCAGTAGTAGAAGCAGGAGTAATAGTTGCAGTAGTAGAAGGAGGAGTAATAGTTGTAGTAGTAGATGGAGGAGTAATAGTTGTAGTAGTAAAAGTATGAGTAATAGTTGTAGTAGTAGAAAGAGGAGAAATAGTTGTAGTAGTAGAAGGAGGATTAATTGTTGTATAAGTAGAAGGAGGAGTAATAGTTGTAGTAGTAAAATTATGAGTAATAGTTGTAGTAGTAGAAGAAGGAGTAATAGTGGTAGTAGTAGATGGAAGAGTAATATGTTTTTGTAGTAGAAGGAGAAGTAATAGTTGTAGTAGTAGAAAGAGGAGTAATAGTGGTAGTAGTAGATGGAAGAGTAATATGTTTTTGTAGTAGAAGGAGAAGTAATAGTTGTAGTAGTAGAAGGAGGAGTAATAGTTACAGTACTAGAAGGAGGAGTAATAGGTGCAGTAGTAGAAGCAGGAGTAATAGTTGCAGTAGTAGAATGAGGAGTAATAGTTGTAGTAGTAGAAGGAGGAGTAATAGTTGTAGTAGTAGAAGGAGGAGTAATAGTTACAGTACTAGAAGGAGGAGTAATAGTTGCAGTAGTAGAAGGACGAGTAATAGTTGTAGTAGTAGAAGGAGGATTAATAGTTGTATAAGTAGAAGGAGGAGTAATAGTGATAGTAGTAGAAGGAAAAGTAATAGTTTTTGTAGTAGAAGGAGAAGTAATAGTTGTAGTAGTAGAAGGAGGAGTAATAGTTGTAGTAGTAGAAGGAGGATTAATAGTTGTATAAGTAGAAGGAGGAGTAATAGTGATAGTAGTAGAAGGAAGAGTAATAGTTTTTGTAGTAGAAGGAGGAGTAATAGTTGTAGTAGTAGAAGGAGGATTAATAGTTGCAGTAGTAGAAGGAGGAGTAATAGTTGCAGTAGTAGAAGGAGGAGTAATAGTTGCAGTAGTAGAAGGCGGAGTAATAGTTGCAGTAGTAGAAGCAGGAGTAATAGTTGCAGTAGTAGAATGAGGAGTAATAGTTGTAGTAGTAGAAGGAGGAGTAATAGTTGCAGTAGTAGAAGCAGGAGTAATAGTTGCAGTAGTAGAAGGAGGAGTAATAGTTGTAGTTATAGAAGGAGGAGTAATAGTTGTAGTAGTAAAAGTATGAGTAATAGTTGTAGTAGTAGAAAGAGGAGAAATAGTTGTAGTAGTAGAAGGAGGATTAATAGTTGTAGTAGTAGAAGGAGGAGTAATAGTTGTAGTAGTAGAAGGAGGATTATTAGTTGTATAAGTAGAAGGAGGAGTAATAGTGATAGTAGTAGAAGGAAAAGTAATAGTTTTTGTAGTAGAAGGAGAAGTAATAGTTGTAGTAGTAGAAGGAGGAGTAATAGTTGTAGTACTAGAATGAGAAGTAATAGTTGCAGTAGTAGAAGCAGGTGTAAGAGTTGCAGTAATATAAGGAGGAGTAATAGTTGTAGTTGTAGAAGAAGGAGTAATAGTTGTAGTAGTAGAAGGGGGAGTAATAGTTGTAGTAGTAGAAGAAGGAGTAAAAGTTGCAGTAGTAGAAGGAGGAGTAATTGCTGTAGCAGTAGAAGGAGAAGTAATAGTTGTAGTAGAAGAAGAATGTGTAATACTCGTAGAGTAGAAGCGGGAGTAAAAGTTCCAGTAGTAGAAGCGGGAGTAATAGTTGTAGTAGTGGAAGGAGGAGTAATAGTTTTAGCAGTAGAAGCAGGAGTAATAGTTGTAGTAGTAGAAGGAGGAGTGATAGCTATAGTAGTAGAAGGAGGAGTAATAGTTGTATTAGTAGAAGCAGGAGTAATAGTTATAGTAGTAGAAGGAGGAGTAATAGTTGTAGTAGTAGAAGGAGGAGTAATAATTGTAGTAGTAGAAGGAGGAGTAATCGTTGTAGTAGTAGAAGGAGGAGTAATAGTTGTAGTAGTAGAAGGAGGAGTAAAAGTAGTAGTGATAGAAGGATGAGTAATAGTATTATGTATTGTACTTTCAAATGTTTAAATGATATGCCCCTATTCCTATGGAACCTACCACCAGCCATCGTGAGCCAGTCCTTCCTGAAGTCATTCGAACAGTTTCTGACCATCCACCGTTTCTAGGCAGTTTGATGTTTAGGCAGTTTGAATGTTTGTTTGTATGACATATTACGTAAGGTCGTATATGGCGTCAATTTTATTGTGGTAGAGGCAGACCAACCCATTTTCCAAGGTAAAACCTTTCCAGAATCGACACTTTCTCACTAAGTCTTACAATTTGTGCTGCCAGTAAGATTCGATGTTTATTATTGATGATAATGATACTGATGAAGATGATAATGTCATATGATGATAATGATGATGATGATGATGATGATGATGATGATGATGATTATGATGATGGCGGCGGCGGCCACGACGACGACGACGATGATGATGATGATGATGGTGATGCTGCTGATGATGATGATGATGACGATGATGATGATGATGATGATGATGATGATATTCAAAATTGGTACACATTTTACGATTTACAGGCCATTTGGTATAAGATGATGTTGATGATGATGATGATATCGATGATGTTTGATGATGATTCAAAACTGGTACACATTTTACGGTTTACAGGTCAAATTGTATATTTATTGTTGCAAAAACATACATATTCCAGCTTACAGCCAAAATCCCCGTCTCTGTCAATAAAAAGACATCCAAACCCAGTTGAAGTTACTTCCACCCTCCTCCCCTCGAAGTTACTCCCACAACAAAGGCCTTCCTGGAAGTTACACCCCATCCTCATCCGACCTACCAAGTATTTACTCTGGTAATGTCCTGGAATTTACTCTCAACCAATCCCACTAGAAGTTACCCCCCGACCTCACCCAACCCCGCTTCAGGTTACCAACTCTTAACTTAGAAATCACTCCCACACCCACCCACTCCCTGGAAGTTACCCCACCCTCATCAAACCCCCTGAAATCTATCCTAGCCTCACTGTTCCCGTTGTGATTACTCCATCCGTCACCCCACCTGTAAGTTACCCAACCTCACCCACCCTATGAAAGTTACCTCGAACTTCATCTACCCCCATGGAAGCTAACCCCAAGCTCACCAACCTCTGGAAGTTACTCTCACTCTCCCCCAATCCCCATGGAAGTTATTCCCACCCTTAGCCAACTCCCTGGAAGTTACCCCATACCCAACCCCTCTGATTCTTTCGCTCGTCAGCTCATATTCAGAAACTATTTTGGAATGCTGGTCCGCGTTAGCCGCGTTTAAACATTAATTCATCGGACATTAAACTAGTAAGTAGACTCAGAATGATATTATTCCAGTTCAACAACCTACAAAGGCCTTCGACCCGGCTTTATATAACGCAGATCAACCCAAACATGACCGGTAGTCTACCTTTAACATGTGCATGCTCCGCCTTGATTCATTAATCATTAGACATATGGGAGCCAGGCGAGTGTACACGACGGCCCATTTGGCTCACATTTATTTCACTTCTATTGCTCGACTTCCGAATTCTGCATTCCGAATTTTATTATATCATTGTTATTAATGCTATAATTATTCGATAATTTGACCTAAGGCATAATTTTGTTATTAGGTCTTTGATTTGACATTTGATGACATTTTACCGTTGACGAACTGACAAATTAAACATTGCAAATGACAATTACATGTAACATGAATGGAACATACATAAATATAATTCCGTAATGTGATACCAGATGTCGCTGCTTACGAGCAGCTGAGTAATGAATCCTCACAAGAACCATAAAAAGCCGTAGTCTAGATCAATTCGACGCTTGTTTTTTCCCCCCAAGATAAACGTCTAGAACCTTTCTTTTAATTTCTTTTTTGACGCGGCAGACATTTTACCGAGATTCTGGTATCGTTTATGATTTCCAGATGCAGACGCACCTTCTATCGAAGATATACAGAACAGAACAGAACAGCCAAAACAGACCGACAGACAGACGGACGGACGGACGGACGGGCGGGCGGGCGGGCGGGCGGACGGACGGGCGGGCGGACAGACAGCCAGCCAGCCAGCCACCAGCAGGACAGACAGACAGACAGACACTATTTTTTTGTCTCACCATTATACAATACACATATTATTACAATATATATATATCATATGCCTCTCAATTTAGAGATATAAGAGACGATCAGTTACAAACGATATAACTAATGTCATAATATTATTTCTTTCTAAGTACATGCAAACAACGCAATACAATGAAAATAAGTTATAAATTACTGAATTCAGGGAAAGAACATCCGTGAGCAGAACGGTTTCTAATAAAAGCATGTATAAATGCTAATCAAATCAGATTTGACAAGAAGAGATTAACTATGTATGCTAAAGACTTATAAAACTAGCATGTTTCTTAAGATAAATCAATATATAATTCTTTACAGTCTAATAACAATCTTCTTTATTTTAAAATATTATGGCAGGCTTTGACAGTATATTTTATTAAATCATAAAATTTCATAGACTGTTGTACGGCCCATATTCAGTTTCACTCAAACAAGCTTAATTTTATTGACGGCTGTGTAGCAGTCTAGAAATTTCAAGGCGAAATAAATGACGCTTTCTGGTTGGCTGAAATCATTGTTCAGCCAATCAGAAAGCGCCATTTAGTTTGCCTTGACATTTGAAGCCATTTCCTTTTCAGCTATTTTCAACAATGTCAACAGTGCTACTAGGGTCATTCAATAAGTTCTGTCACTCACGCGTTTTAACATTTATGTGCGCATTGTGAGTGTTGATTTTGATACCAAATGAAAGAGAGTTTCAATTTCATTCCATTGATGGTATATGAATGCTGTATCTTTTGTGTGACAAAAGTTATGGAACATTTAATACACATCACTTATACATACTGAGGCATTTTCGTCCTGAGTTTTTTCAGGTATGTTAATTGCTACTTTTTAAAATGCCTGTTTCTCTTTAATAACTTGTCGAAGACCTTTGAAATTTCTCATACATTACCAGTTATATATGTACATTACAAGATTCAGAATTTAAGCATGGTAGATGAAAAGGCATTGTTTTAGAAATTAACAGTTTAAGCTAACGTGTAAAATTAATTTGAATGCTAAATGGACATTAAATGGAAGGGCAGTCTTCTCAAATAGCGTTCTTGGATGATTAATATTTTCACTAAACATTGTACAAAATTCTACAGTAGTGTGTTGAATATGAAATGTAAACACTGAAGGACTAGGATTTAAAAAAAAATATAAAACATGTTAATACTATGAGAATTTTTCGGCTGTAGTCTACAGACGTGGTGAAACATGGCCGTTGACAATACACAGGCGTTCTCACCCTAGTCCATATATTATTATATAGGATTTCTTTGTCAAGCGCTCTGGACTCCCTGTGGTCTGAGTAGATCTACTTGATGCTTCCGTTCCGAAAAAAACACATTCGGATGAATAATTGAATTACAATAATTTGGCGATAAATCCCAAATGTTACAATCTTTATTCATTTTCACTAGTCAAGATGTTAATCACTACTATAAATACATAACGATTCGAGTACAGTTATCCAACATATTATCCGAAATTTCACTCGATATTGTCGTCGATGTTTAAAAAAAAATGGCGGCTACTTTAACTGGGTCGATAGTAAATGACCCAGTTCTTCTCTTGTATTAATCCGCAATTCATAGTTAGCGCGTAAAAAAATACACAAACCGTATTTATTCTAGTAAAAAAATAATAAAATACCTATCATGAAAATATATAAGACGTATTTTGTAACGTTTGGTATTCGAATTATAAGGGTTAAATGTATTTTTATCTGCGTTCATTGGAAAATAATTGCAAAAAGCAAAAATTCCCCGAACCCTTAAGAGAACGTCTTCATCGATTGACTTCAAATTTGGGGACAATGTTTATGGCCACACTATTCGGTCAAGATAGATAACCATCCTTGTCATACTGCAAAGAAAATTTTCGGGATTTTATTGGTCAATGGGCCGTAGACATGACACAATTTCCCCGTAGGTACCCCATACCTGCAATACACAAAAACAAAATGGCGACGATAACGGTACCGATTCGTTTTGGAAAGCGCCGATTGTTTCCTTTTTATTGCTTTTCTGCGCTTTCCATTGTGTGTAAAGGTCTGAAATAATCGTAAGTACATATTTTTTGCAATTGTACAGATAATAAAACATTAAAATAGTGATTAGTGATAAAATACGTTTATTTTATGAACAAATCCGCCAAATATAACGACGTTAGAGCGATGACGTCACGAAAAATAAATAACGTCTAGCTAGAGGCACGTTACGGGGAAATTGGCGCAATAAAAATGAAAACGTGTTTTTGGCTGGATTTTTTTCTTAAATAAATGGTAACAACTTTGAAGCATGACAATTTCTTTATTAGGATTCTTGACAGGGAACATGTGCTTACATTCCCTGCTTGGAAAGTATATTCAACCGAGCCTAACGGCTCGGGTGAATACGTTAGGCTCGGTTGAATAACGGCTCGGGTGAATATAACCAGCTACAATAATCCTTTAATTTTGTAATACTATATTGTTATACACAAGACATAAGAACCCCGACAATACCTTTTCACAGGTTTCGTTTTCGTATTATGTGTCAAGGTATAAATACTGGGGTTATCCCTACCTGTTATATCTCCACCTGTGTACATGTTGTGCAATATAATATGGCGCATGTTGAACTATGCTACTTTTCCGTGTGATACTAATTATATAATAACTTACTGTTAAACACATAAGCATTGAAGTAAGATTATTAATTTCCTACCTGTAAATAGTAGCTCCAGTATCACTGAATCACTGTTGAACTGTTTACACATTGTTCGAAGAAATATCTATAGGAAGTACGTCGAAGTCCCGTGCAAACACTGGTTTTCATGTAGCTTAGTTAAATGTATGTCTTATATATGCCGTAAAGAAATGAACCTACGTTGTATATTGTTATATTTTGATTTGTATGCATCTATAGATCTAAATGCATTTCTTAATATTAACCATAATTCAATATTTAATATGTCACTATTATTTGTATTATAGTCTATATGGTTAAAGGGAGGGAGACCGGCATGGTATATAAATAAATATACACGTGTCTATGCATGCCCAGTTGTCTCCCATCTGACACCGATGAACAATAGCTATCTACCTTCTTATCTGAATGTAGATTATTTTGTGAAAACTATCAGTTCTGCTCTGCACTATCATCATTTTCTCTCGCTGTACTACCACCTTTATTTGTCATAACGATTACCATTTATAGTTGAATCTGCATTATATATTATATCCATTGCTGTTTTACACATGTAAAATCTTGGAATAAAAGAATTTGAATTGAATTTAACGCATGAGTTATGTCGCTTGGATACGATTTGAAAAATTATAATCCGATCTTGATAAAAGTTTGGGACAGCGTTTATGGACATAATATCTGGACCACGTTTAAACACCTCTAAAGCTAGAGTTATAGATGGATTATGATCATGTTACGCATACATCTTGAATACGTTTGGTTGGTACAGATCAAATTTAAGGAGCTAGAGTGTTAACAATATGTAAAGTTTAGCATTTTAAAACTAATTCAGTGGCCATAAATCTGCTGTTTCTAGTGGGGCATGGTTATTTTATGATTTCATCTACGCTTTCTTCTATGACCTAGATAACTTCATAACATGGGGTAATGGGGGAGGGGTGGGTCGGACTGGGGTGCGGGGGTGCATGGTGTAGGAATAGGGTGCCCTCAGATGGATGGGTGTGAGTCAGGTATATGACTTGTTTTCCTTTGTAGATATTAGCTTTCTGAACATTTGTTTTGTAAAGATCAGATGGAAAATAAGTACCTACTGATTAACAAAGCAAAATTTATTTTTTCAATACATCAAGGGCAATAGCTCAAACTTATTGATCTTTCGTCAATATTTAGACTTTGACCAAGTTTGGTAAAGACCAAATTTATAATGCAGTCGATAGCTAAAATGTTGATAAGCCAAATATTAGAGGAGCTAGAATGTTGGACGACGGACAACAGGCCATTTTTGGTGACCAACAATGACCAGCAACCACAGAGACACATACAGTGGACACTAAGAGAAAATGATGAAGGAATAAGATTTCACGTTTAACGCTGCTATGTTTTCACGTTTATTGTAAATGTTATTACATTTATCACCAGGTCGTTTTCACATTTATGACAAAGGGTTTTCACATTTACGGTAAGTTTCACGTTTACGGTAAAATGTTATTACATTTATGACAGTTTTCACATTTATGACCATTTTCACGTTTAGGATTCCCACAGATGTGAATGTAAGAACGTTGTCAACAATTCCAGAACACAACTTTGAGTTATTTTCTTCTTTCTCATGTGACATGTATATTATATATTTCATCCTCCGAAATAGCCTGTCAGTTTGTTTTAATAATTTCATATCTGGCATATGGTAACTTAGGCAAAACTCAAAATTGAAGTTCTAATGAGCAGGTAAACATTTTTATTTAGTCGAACAGTGAGTAGTCGGTGTGATATAATCATTACACAGTGTGTTGTTGACCGAACACGGGAAAATACACAGTCACTAACATACTGTGTAACTAATAGTATTCAGACATTTAAACTCCGATTTCTACAATAATATAAAAATTCTTTCAAACACTTATAATAAGTTCTCCTTATAAAATAAGCAAGACATACAGTTCAGATATTAACTGTTGCCAAATATCTCCACAACACTCACCCGTTAAAATTAGGATAAAAGTAGGATAAGTAAAAAACAACTAAATATTTTTAGATAAAACTTACATAATTATCATAAACATAATATAAAAGCTGAAATACTAAAACAATAAATAATTATGAAGATGTTTTTAAACAGTGCACTATACAGAGAATCTAGTAGAAATTAAAAACCATCAATATCAGACTATGTTTTACATAGAACTTGCAATGTCTATATTACCTTGATATAATTGTCCAGGTTGTGCCAGCAATTACAACGTATACAATAAGTATAAAGTTGTTTTATGCAACTTTTGCTTAAATAACCTGTCTTGAAATCAAATACTGTGAGTAGCATAAGCTATAAATAGAATGTCTACAGGTATAAGCTATAAATAGAATGTGTACAGGTAGTGACCAATCAGATATGTATGCATTTATGCATTTATGTTATGCATTGATTATGAACATTGATTTTTTTCTTTAAAAACAACTTTGACAGGATTATTTGAGATTTTAATTGATAGCACCAGCTAGCTAAGGATATCAAGATAACTTATTGCAACTTTTATTGTTAAATTAGAAGTATACTGCTGAGTTCTAACTTATGTTGGATTCACTTTGAAGTACCCTATTAAAACCTCTTTATTTATATTATTTCAGTTGTGAAATCAGTTTTATGTTTCTACTGGGATAATAAGATGAGGCACTTATTTTCATGGAAAAATATGCAGAAGTGTTTGAGATATCCAATTTTGAATCTTTATTTTGTACCAGAGGACATAATCCTTAAACAATTTACTAAATACCCTCTGCCTACACATCAAGTTTCAAGAAAGTATATTTAAGTCTTTATTCTTTCGGACGGAGAACGGGGCAATACAGGGTAGGGTGCAAAAGTATTTCGCAAAGGAAAATACTGTTTCTTCAGGTCTCACAGTGTTATTTCACTGTAACTAGGGTGAACACAATTCGAGAAACGTATTACCATATTGCCAATATATCCTTACTCTTATGTTGTATCTTCATAATTATATAACAAGAAATCTTAATGTACAAAAAACGAAATTTTCTTTTATATAAAATACTATTACCTTTATTCCTTGTGTAGCAAGTATGTGTCTAATCGTAGATTCACCGCATCTAGGAAACTCAGCGATGGTTCAAGTTGTGTGTCAAGTGTAGCATTGTCGATGTCAGTGAACTGTGCACTTGTATATTATATCGGTTCATTCGACGATATATTGTTATCTCAGAAACTGAGAGCAACTTTGCTATATCAGACACGCAAAATCTTGTTTCCAGAAGCATTTGAATCATATTCTTCGAAATCTGAAATTTTGATTTCCCATTATCTTTGCGAAAGGGTATGCACTCGATCCGAAGTTTTATGATATCTGCACTATTGGTAATACCTAGAACTTTAAACTAATTCTCTGATGACTTATTGAATATATCCGGGCTATTTTTTTCCCTTACAAACCTATCTAGGTGCATTTCTAAATTAAGCTTTCGTAAGAAGGCCTCCATTTTTGGTGCTTGACTATAATATATACAGGCAAATCTCTCCCAGAGTCCATTACATTGACCTCTGTCAACGTCTAAGAAAGTAGTCTGGGATCACATGATAATTTGTCACATGACCATAGCTAAAATAGAAAAAAAAAGCACAGAACTTCAACACCGTGACACCACCAACTATCAACTATCGGCCGTTGATTGACATGTAAACAATCGAAACAAACACGACTTATTATCTACATTTTGATATATAGTATAGGTTAGTACTTTAATTTAGATCTCTGTTATATTGGAAAGTGCTGGTAAGCAAATCGCTTTACTGTTACGCTATGGGACGATTTGGTGGTGCCTATTTTAAAGTTTTGACGGCGGAGTGATATGCCAAAGTACAAACCTTTATTCTACCGCAATATAATCCTGAGCATACATTCAAGCCGAAAATTGTTTTCTTAATAATAAAAGCATTTCATATGGAGCTAATTCAGAAAAATATTAGTGTCATCAAGAAATTTTGCATTTCCACGGCTTTTCATCGTTTGCCAAGTTTCTTGGTATTTGGTGAGACGTTGACAGAGATGTATGTGTATGCAAGGAACGACAACTCTGGGTAGAGATTGGCAAAATAGTCCACCTAAAACAAAATAACATTTTGTACAAACACGATTGGCAAAATGCACATCACAACTTAGAAAATGCACAAGACAACCTACAAAATGCACATCACAACTTACAAAATGCATAATACAACTTAGAAAATGCACATCACAACTTACAATATGCACACGACAACTTAAAAAATGCACACAACTTACGAAAAGCACATACCAACTTAAAAAATGCGCAAGACAACTTAGAAAATGCACATAACAACTTAGAAAATACACACGACAACTTCAAAAATGCACATAGCTTACTTTGAAAAGCACATGACAACTTACGAAATGCACAAGACAGCTTAGAATATGCACAAGACAACTTAAAATATGCAGAAGACAACTTAACAAATGCACAAGACAACTTAGAAATGCACATAACAACTTACTAAATGCACAAGGCAACTAAAAAATGCACTTAACTACTTACGAAATGTACAAGACAACCTACAAAATGCACTTAATAACTTAAAAAATGCACAAGACGACTTGCACAAGACAACTTAAAAAATGCAAAAGAAAAGTTTGTTCTAAGACAACTTTGAAAATGCACATAACAACTTACTAAATGCACAAGGCAACTAAAAAAAATGCACATTACAACTTACGAAATGCACAAGACAACATAGGAAATGCACAAGACAACTTACTAAATGCACAAGACAACTTAAAAAATGCACAATACAACTTATGAAATGTACATAACAACTGACTAAAGGCACAAAACAACTTAGAAAATGCACAAGACAACTTAGGAAATGCACATGACAACATAGAAAATGCACATAACAACTTACTAAATGCACATAACAACTTACTAAATGCACATTACAACTTACGAAATGCACATTACAACTTACGAAATGCACATAACAACTTACTAAATCCACATCAGAACTTAGAAAATGCACAAGACGACTTACAAAGCGTACTGCACAAAATGCAAAAGGCCAACAGAAGGCAGCCGAGAGGTTTTCCATATAATTGTATACAATTTGTCACGCGTATGGTTTGTCGTTTCATTAGTTTACTTCAGGCGGCTCTATTTGTCATTTTCGTCCCAGGTTACTTTCATCCTGTCTTCGGGGCAGATTATTGACTATATAATCATTATCCGTGGATAAAATAACCACTTATGACAAGTCATTTTCTTGATTAAAAAATTTCATATTCAATGGAATTCATTTTCAATAAAGTTTCGGAAACAAATAAAGTTGTGTACCACTTATTATATAATAAGCGGCATACATGAGCACATCAGAATGGACTAGATCTATTATTCTAATACACCTGCACTATATAGCCTAGTTTAAAATATCTCGTTATATTGAACGATATCACTGTAATTTTTGCAACGTTAGGAGAATAAGCATTGCGCATTGCGCATTCCGCATTGTAACGTATGCAACGTTAGGAGAGCAAGCAAAGCAATGCGAACGATTTCAGATGTGTGCGTTATTTTCACATTTTAGGGTTATTAGAATAGAAATAGAACATCGTTTACGGTGAATTACCTATAATATATCACGTTTGTCGTTCAATTGTAAACAATAATTTCACTCGCCCCGCTTCGGGCTCGTGAAATTATTGTTTACAATTGAACTCCAAACCGTGATATTTTAAACGATAATTCACAGTAAACGATGTTCTATTTTTTAAATAAAAACTTTTTTCTTCTCCCTGGAAAACAGCTTAGTGAGTGAGCTGAAGTTGAAATTTCGATAAAGCTGATGGATATGACAAATAGAATAAAAAATGTGTATTTTCATATCACACCCTATATCGACCCATATCGACCCATATCAGCACTTGACCAAGATATGACGTCTCAGGCCTGATATAGGGTGTGATATGAAAATACCTTTGTATTATTCTCTAAGTATTATATTTAAACGCATGAATCTCATGTGATAAATCAGTGTAGTAAAGCTATTCAATATGTGCTAGCACAGCTGTGGATATAGAATAGTTATATTGAGAGATAGAGCACGGTACATGTGTGGCTCCATAGCTCAGTGGCTAGAGCGCCTGTCTAGTAAACAGGAGGTCGTGGGTTCGATCCCCACTGGAGCCTTTTATATTGTTCTTATATCAGTTGTGTTATTTTACTGGTCCTTTGGGACCAACGAGCCCAATTTCGGTGGCTTTGAAGTAAAATACCGCGTAAGCCGGTGCTAGGGGGTGTGAGAGGTGTTGATTTTTTCATTACTTCTCATGAACTGACTTAATAAAAACGAGTCTGCTGCTTTATTCTCTTAATTATGTTTTTTTGCTCCCAATGGATCACCTTTATCAGTATTTATTAATCGAAAAGATACGAACGTTCTCCGCAAAAAGATATTAAAGTGGCGAACGACAATCTTTAATTATTTGTCAAAATATTTATCGGCTAGCTATAGATTGGTTGAAAATTACCACGTTTTTGTCGAGGATAAAATATCGCTGGTTTATGAAAGAGTTTGGTCCAAAAATGAAAATAAAATCGTGGGAGCACTACACTCCCGGAATCCACATTTTGTGATGGGGACACATCCTCCCAGTCCTTCCCCTCATCGTCACGTTGCAACACGTATTAGGAGTATGTTGAAAACGACGCCCCTACATGCATTTGAAATACAGTAAAGCTGTACAATACTGTATCGAGATTCAATACACCGAAACAGCTGTACCGTATTCAATACACCGAAACAGCTGTACCGTATTCATTACACCGAAACAGCTGTACCGTATTCAATACACCGAAACAGCTGTACCGTTTTCAATACACCGAAACAGCTGTACCGTTTTCAATACACCGAAACAGCTGTACCGTATATAGAATAGTTGAAGTGAAAGATAGCGCACGGTATGTGGCTCCATAGCTCAGTGGTAGAGCGCCTGTCTAGTAAAGAGGAGGTCGTGGGTTCAATCCCCACTGGAGCCTTTTTGTATATTGGTCTATTTTTTTATTTGTTCACTCGAAAGGGTACCATTTACTACTAGTGTTCCAGAAATATTAATGTTGGTAAACTGGTCCTTTACAAGGTTTATACGTAAAATTAACCTACTGACTATTTCACCAAGGGGAAAGGTGCGGCAGGTACGGGACTCGAACCCGGGACCCCTCGCTTACCGGGCGAGTACTCCACCAACTGAGCTAACCGGGCCACCGGGTACCCAATATCACCACACTCCTCCACCTTTTACCTTTTAAGACCATGGTGCTGCTATCCCGCGTCCACCAAATTATCCTCGTCGCCGATGAAGTAAACCAAGGGGAAACAGTGCGGCTGGTACGGAGCTCAAACCCTGGACCCCAAGCTTACAGGGCGAGTGTTATATCAACAGAGTTAATCTCGACTTTTCTTTAAGCTTGGGGCGTCCCGTCAGTTTTTCTACATAATTTGCGTTTGATCAATAATTAATATTAATTATTAGAAAGGTTCAAAACAATATGTTTTTACCTGTTAGCAATAACCTAATAATAATATATTTACATATTACTACCTGTTAGTAATAACCTGACAATAATATATTTACATATTACTACCTGTTAGTAATAACCTGACAATAATATATTTACATATTACTACCTGTTAGCAATAACATAACAATAATATATTTACATATTACTACCTGTTAGTAATAACCTGACAATAATATATTTACATATTACTACCTGTTAGCAATAACCTAAATTAGCAATAACCTAACAATACTATACTTACATATTACTACCTCTTAGCAATAACCGAACAATAATATATTTACATATTACTACCTCTTAGCAATAACCTAACAATAATATATTTACATATTACTACCTCTTAGCAATAACCTAACAATAATATATTTACATAATTTCTACCTGTTAGCAATAACTTAACAATAATATATTTACATATTACTACCTCTTAGCAATAACCTAACAATAATATATTTA
Organism: Cyrtodaria siliqua; assembly: GCA_037043455.1. Lineage (NCBI taxonomy): Eukaryota > Metazoa > Mollusca > Bivalvia > Adapedonta > Hiatellidae > Cyrtodaria > Cyrtodaria siliqua. Next base: position 150,355 of record JAWPHD010001956.1, read on the forward strand.
CATAATTTCTACCTGTTAGCAATAACCTAACAATAATATATTTACATATTACTACCTCTTAGCAATAACCTAACAATAATATATTTACATATTACTACCTCTTAGCAATAACCTAACAATAATATATTTACATATTTCTACCTCTTAGCAATAACCTAACAATAATATATTTACATATTTCTACCTGTTAGCAATAACCTAAAAATAATATATTTACATATTTCTACCTGTTAGCAATAACCTAACAATAATATATTTACATATTTCTACCTGTTAGCAATAACCTGACAATAATATATTTACATATTACTACCTGTTAGCAATAACCTAACAATAATATATTTACATATTACTACCTGTTAGCAATAACCTAACAATAATATATTTACATATTACTACCTGTTATCAATAACCTAAATTAGCAATAACCTAACAATACTATACTTACATATTATACCTCTTAGCAATAACCTAACAATAATATATTTACATATTACTACCTCTTAGCAATAACCTAACAATAATATATTTACATACAATAACCTAACAATAATATATTTACATATTACTACCTCTTAGCAATAACCTAACAATAATATATTTACATATTTCTACCTGTTAGCAATAACCTAACAATAATATATTTACATATTACTACCTCTGAGCAATAACCTAACAATAATATATTTACATATTTCTACCTGTTAGCAATAACCTAACAATAATATATTTACATATTACTACCTCTTAGCAATAACCTAACAATAATATATTTACATATTACTGCCTGTTAGCAATAACCTAACAATACTATATTAAACATTTGGAAGAATAACGAAGAACACTGAAGCTCAAAAGTGTATTTAAATATTTGCAAGCAGCTTTAAAGTCAAAATGATCCAGGATTAATAAATCTTAATGTTTGATACAAACGTAAAGTTTACCGTCCCTGGAGTATCGACTGTCATTAGATACGTGATTTTCCTTTCGTTTGAGTAATTATTCGCTTATTCGCGTTTTCATTCGCTATCGTGCATATATAAACCAGTTTATGTTTTGCATGTTCTAATATAACCGTATCGTACAAATAAAAACATTTATATAAGTCATTTCTCTTGACACTCGAATCTTTTCTGATCGTTCTGTGCTTGTATGGCGTATATTTCTTTTATTCAAATTGTATCATGTTTGTTTTATTTAAAATTATTTATTGTATTATTTACGCTATAATTTTATATTCAAATGTTATACATATGATTTAAATACTATACTAACTACAAATGCGATATTTTTACCTAAGTACATACATGTTGTATTTAAATGCTATACATTTCACTCTTATATTATATACACTTTTTATTTGGATGCTATAACTTTCTTTTAAATCTCATAGTATCGTTCATATCTATACATGTTTTATTTAACTTTCAATTAAAGTACAATGCTTTTTACTATTATTTCATTCGACACTCTAGCATTAACTGTATTGAAATTTTGAATTTTACGACGATATACGAGTCGTTTAATGGTCGCAAATTGTCTTTAATGGCAACGCTTTAACGGAGCCGTTAAACACGATTTTCGACCGTTAAACGACTGATATCCTGTTGCAAGTCAACATTTCAATACTGGTTTACCCGTTTCTAACGATTTCAGTGTTTTTGACAGTGTTTGCACAAACGCTTTCAAATAAAACTATAGCGCGCCCGTGGTCGAGGGGTTAACGACGTTGCGATGTAAACGTTTCGCTTCTCACAGCTTCGGGTTAGAATCCCACTGGGAGCTCAACATTTATGTGAGAAAGTGTCAATTCTTACGGATGGCGGGAGGTTTACAGTACTTGTTCTACCCAGGACAAATGGGGTGGTCTGCCTCTACCACAAACACAAAATTGACCTATTTGGCCTAAAATGTATTAAAAATGACCTTAAATTTCATTCAAACAAAGAAACGTCAAATATATAGACTTTAATAACCAGTGATTTTGAGATACGGGAAATATCTCCCGAGGTAGAGAAATGGCCCCGATATAAGAACGAGTGCGGAGAACGAGTTCTTATATTGGGGCCATTTCTCTACCGAGGGAGATATTTTTCAGTATCTCAAAAACACTGGTTATTAAACTATATATTACATAATTTAAAATGATATTTTATTAATATTTCTAATGATTCACGCCTTTTTACACCAGTTTGTACGAGAACGCCAAGACGACGTTACGTCATCCAAGACGACGTTACGTCATACAAACAAAACAAGTGAAACCGGAACTCTTCGTTAATTTCCGTAATCGTTATTTCCTAGTGGCGGAATCTGACGACGACGTCCGTAAAGCAATCGGAACGTCATTTGGCATACGTCACTGGGAGATATTTCCCAGTTGAGCAAACGAGCAGATATAGCTTTTCTATTCCCTGTATTTCCTATACAAATCACAGACAAACATGTAATATAACTAAATAACGTCATGTTTTGACGGTTTAACGTTACTTGACTTGATTTGCGACGGTTTATGCACTATTTAATAGTCGCAAATGATTGAACGACAGCCAATCAGATTGCAGGATTTGTGTCAAGTGAGTAAGTAATTTTCATTTTGTCTAAAAAATCGTTTTCTCTGAAACCTTAAATGCTAATATTTTGCATATGGCATAGAATCCTTTGGACTGTTTGTGTGTCTTTTGTGCAATATATGCATATATCAGACAATTAAAATAATAATGATGTTGCAATTATTCTGAGGAAGACTTACACTTCCTGTTCAAGCAAAGGCTTGAACGTTGCATAGTACATACTGTCAATAATTCATAATATTATAATTAACTCATCGTATAATAGTTGTGACTTACGGATTCTTACAATGTTAGACATATAATGTAAAAAAATATATACTAACTTTTAATGCATAAAACATATATCAATAGTGGGTGGGGTAATATGACTTTAAGCAGAATGCAATTCTTAAACAAAGCTTGCTTATTCTGTATTAAACTAATATGAATTATAAACATAATGAATGTTTTAAAGGTGAATTAACAATTATCAAAAAATAAAAATGTGCAAAAACGAACATCCACAATGTGATGCCAAGGCTAAAATGATATACATAGTATTGGTCAAATTAAACTGTATAAGATACCCGTTCCAGATTGCTATCATGGAAAAATGTCATCAACAGACATTGCTCTTTCCAAACAATAATGATAGAATTTGCCACCTCAGTTGGTAGCATTATCAAAAATGTTGGTTCCTGGCTCAAGGCCTAATCATCACATTATTCATTGACAAAACTGGAATACATTTGTACGATATTCAGCCTCTAAACGTCACGCAGCTTCACAAAGCATTGCATGAGGTATGGGCAAACAGCAGAAGGGTAATATATACGCTCAACTATTCCCTAAGGAACCCTATTTGCACAGGTAACAGTTTTGATACCGTACTATGTTTTGACCTCTCTTTTTGAAGACAGCTTTAGCTACAAACTTTCGTTTTATTGACAACCTATTTTGAACTGTATCGTCTGACATTTTCATTATTGTTGTGTTTATCTGTACAGTCATGTTTTTGATATATAGTAACAACTTACATTAAATAAAATGACGGTTTGCCTTTTTGTATATCCTAATTATACTTCAATGTGCTAACATGTCTGAATATCGTCCTTATTACAAAAGGTAACCGAACATATACACTTATTTTACGTCTGACTAGACTATTTTGAAATCCGCTGTGTGTGAGAATTGAACTGAATTGGATTTTACAGTAGCACCAACAGTTAAGAATATATTTCGACTGTCCAGCTTCCAATGGTGGAGAAAGACCCCAGGTGCCACTCACACAGTAAATATAGATATAATACAGTAAATATAGATATAAACATATAACAGGAAAAGCAGAATTCAAGGACGACAGTCAACCACAAACACACAGAAAACAAAGAACAAATTTAAAGATGAATAAAAGGCAAAATAAGACATCACAAACACGTTGTATACTTAGTAACATCGGTTTTGGATATTTGGGGCATTACGACTCTATACCAAACCATTTGGACACCATCCCAACACCGTGCCGATCACCTTTGCCCCGGCCTATACATCAATTTGAAAAATTAAAAATATGAAAACTGAAACCGTAGGGGTTGGGGGTTAATGGTCAAAATGTGTTTCTTATTTTATTTTACAGTGTAGGTAATTCAACTTTGTCAAATTTTAATTCTCAAATTTGTCAACAATTATTTCTTTATTATAGTTATTATATAACATCATTGTTATTCTGTAATCAATGTAATTGATGGCACTTAATTTAAAAACCAGTTAATGATCTTTATAAATTGATCACATTATAAAATAAAAGTATTATTGCATTACAAAGCTCTTATTAAACGAATGGGTTCCATTATGAGTTTACTGACAACAAACTCTTGTACCACCTTATATACTTTAAAAAAAAAAACTACATCATTTTTTTTCTTTCGAGTTTGACAATTTTCCAACATAGAATGACGTTTTCTAGTAAACATTATGTTTTCGTTCAGAAACACCAGCATAATGGTTATCGTTCTACAATGCTTGTAACCTAGAGAATCTTGTGGACCACTAACAGAGCAGCTGGTGCAGGAAAAGCAGAAAACCGACAGACTTCTTTGCAGGATGTTGACTCCGTATGTTTGATTACCGTGTTATATATATTATATATGATGAACTCGTTGACAATATTCATGTTATTGATTATCTTTCTGATAGAACAAGGTAAGTAACTTTGCATTGCTAATATACATGTGTATTATTATTTTAGTAAGTAGGTCACTAATTATTGAGGAATGCGATCGGAAATGTTAAATGCGACCATTCGAAAGAAGGCATTTGCCTGTCCAAATTCCAAGTCTCAACCATACCTTTCGTCTCCTGTCAACGTACCACAGTAGGTGTCGCGTTATCGTGAAGAACTGCTGTGGTATATAATGCATGCTGTGTTCTGAATGAAGACTCGCGACAATTGCAGCATGTGTATGGCATGTCGTTTTAAAAAAGCGGACACGCATCGAATATTTTATGTGCGTGAACAGTATTAATGCACGAACGTAGACTTTACTGAACTAGATGACATTCATACAACTGACAACATATTGTTTCTGGTTCTCGTTGTTTTGGACTATTATACTATATGAACTTGCGGAGAAGTTTAAGAAGTACTTATTTTCTTATTAGATATTATTGTCGTGAGGTATGGAACTACGGTGTTTAGACAAATTGTGGGTATCCCTATGGGTACGAACTGTGCACTTTTTGTCGCAGAATTTTTTTTTGTGTCGCTATGAAAGAGATTTATATTGAGACTTTCACCCGATACTCGGGCAGATGTAATTGAAGACTTTAATGACACATTTCGGTATCTGTATGACATATTGAACATTGACAATCATTTCTTTTCTACTATAGTTAATCATATCTATCCTAAAGAACTTCAACTCAACAAAGCTAACATTTCTGATACTGTCGCTTCTTTTCTTGATTTACATCTCTCTTCTGATAATGGTGAAATAATTAGTAAACTCTATGACAAGTGAGATGCAACTTATTCGTTTCCTTAGAGCTTGTAGTCGAGCTGGGGATTTTAATATTCGTAATATTTGTATAGTATAGTTGCTACGCCCATCTCGGTGTTTAAATAAGCCAACTCGCTGAGACCAGACTCTGTCTATTACTAAACATGTTACGCTTAGGTACCGGCAGTTAACTGACAAACCAAATATACATGCCTCTGCAATGTTAACTGACAAACCAAATATACATGCTTTTGCAATGTTCACTGACAAACCAAATATACATGCTTCTGCAATGTTAACTGACAAACCAAATATACATGCTGCTGCAATGTTGTAATGAACTACTACACGAGAACTGACAAACCAAATATACATGCTGCTGCAATGTTGTAATGAACTTCTATACGAGAGGTATGTACCGACAGTTAATATACATGCTTCAACATATACTATACGAGAGGTATGTACCGGCAGTTAATATCCATGCTTCTGCAATGTTGTAATGAACTACTATACGAGATGTATGTACCGACAGTTAATATACATGCTTCTGCAATGTTGAAATGAACTACTATACGAGAGGTATGTACCGGCAGTAAATATACATGCTTCTGCAATGTTGTAATGAACTACAACGCATGCATTTAAAAATAACATCCAATTTCACGCGGTTCGTTTTAAATCACATTTTGAATTAGTTGTACACTATTTTCCAATTTTAAACCTATATGTTTCTGTTGCCGTGGAGGTTTACCTTAAACCAAATAATTCCACTAAATACATATCATAATTTCGAAAAAATGCATATTACACTTTTTTTACGTTCAGACATAGACATATCAGAATACTATAACCTTACATGACATTTTAAAAGCATTTGTCTTAAAATTTGTGTTGCAGTTAATTTTATAATTGAAGATTTTTGCTTCAAAATGTCATTCACTACCCTTTTTCAAAAATACGGATGCAGCAACATTAGGAAGCACATAATAGTGCATGTCATAATGTTTCATATCGAAGGAATCATAAGACTTGACATTAAAATCAACATATTCGGCGAGAATTTGAAGATAGTTGATTCAGTTGTTCAATTATAAGTTGAACACCTGTCGTATATATAAGAGAATAGAAAAAAAAATACAATTAAGGGAGATTACTAATACACATACCAATACCACGTTTGTTTCAGGAGTTGCTGTCTTTCCTTGCCGAGATATTGTCTTTTCGGAGACACTGTCAATACAGACAGTAGAATGGAATCTAGCGGTGAAAATAAGAAACATATTTTACAGTGCTATATTGTCACTGATTTGTCACCATAGCGTCGAATTCAAATTTGTATCAAAAGTAGGTATGCAGGTCGAATAGGAAATGTAATTCAGTGAACCAAAACACGGACATTGAAGCAAATATGCGTCACCACAAACATAAAATAGTTAACAATAAGGGTACTGCCTTGGCCCTTGCAACAGTCAGTGGCAAAAGGGCCTCTGCGGGGATTAAAACAAGTTCTATGTGACTTTTATGGCGATGTGAGATATAAACTTCGCAAGATCCATGATCATGATCAATTTCATAACATCTTAATTAAATTTGCTAAAAAGTTATCAAAATGGGTTATGACCCAAAATATTTTTACTCAAATGTTTGGTGGTTGACCCATTTACAGTTAGTGACTATGCTTTCCTATTTGATTGTGCGATGAAAAATGTCGACGTTACCTAAATCCTGAAAGGACGGTAACGTTATATGTTTGCCTCTTCGTGCCATTTCTGGTTAATCCCCGTGTTGTTATGGCTTCTACCGTCATTGAGTTCTTTCTGTGTGGCTTTCCAGGCCTTTGTTTTGTCTATAGTCATATATACATGATCATATTGTGTTACGCTTGTATTGCCTATTGATGCTGCCTAGACATTTTAGAGGATGTGGCCTGGCGGGGATTTCTTTATTTACACTGTCCCGTTTTATTGCGATGTCAATATGGTACAAGCTAGTTTAGGTGCAGCCTGTAACACTACCATACCCTTTGATAAGTAATAATAATAGTTTAATAACAAGTGGTAGAAGTATCTCGCAGTTAATAGTAAATGACCATTATTCTACAATTTGGGATGAGCCTCTCAAATAGCAGATATTATATTAGCTTACTCAGGTATATAGTAGGCGGGATACCTTGTTAGACCAATTGAATAAATGTGTAGAAATCCAATAAGATGATTGCACGTGAGTGCAGGTATATATTGGAATGTTTTAGTAGCGAGAGGGAGATTGTGTGAGATCTGATAGAAATAATATACCACTATACGATCAGACATTAAAATGGGGTAGTTTTAAAGATTATTAAAACGTGTATTTAAGAGTCTGGACTTGTTATTTATTAATGGCCTGGTGACATAGTGTCACAAACCTAGGACATTTTGTGAACACCCAGCTACTTTTTTGTCACTGACCGTTATACGGTTGCGCAAAAGCAGGAGGAGGAGCTCGAGGAGTTGGAAGAGGAGGAGGAGGAGGAGGAGGACGACGACGAGGAGGAGGAGGAGGAGAAGGAGGAGGAGGAGGAGGAGGAGGGAGGTAAGGAGCAGGAGGAGGAGGATCAGGAGGAGGAGCAGGAGGAGAGCCGGAGGAGGAGCAGGTGAGGTAGCAGGTGTAAGAGAGGAGCAGCAGCAGCAGGAGGAGCAGCAGGAACAGCAGCATGAGCAGCAGCAGGAGCAGCAGCAGGAGCAGCAGCCGGAGAAGCAGCGGGAGAAGCAGCAGCAGCAGCAGGAGCAGCAGGAGCAACAGCAGAAACAGCAGCAGGAACAGCAGCAGCAGAAGGAGAAGCAGCCGCAGCAGCAGGAGAAGCAGGAGCAGATGGAGGAGCCGGAGGAGGAGCAGGAGGGGGAGCAAGAGTAGGAGGATCAGCAGCAGCAGTAGAAACAGCAGCAGAAAAAATATCAGGAGAAGCAACAGCAGGAGTAGCAGCAGGAGCAGGAGTAGCAGCAGGAGCAGCAGCAGCAGTACAGGAGCAGCAGCAACAGCAGTAGCAGCAGCAGGAGCAACAGGAACAGCAGCAGGAGTTGCAGCAGGAATAGCAGCAGGAGCAGCAGCAGCAGAAGAAGCAGCAGGAAAAGCAACAGTAGCAGCATGAGCAGCAGCAGGAACAGCAGCAGCAGCAGGAGAAGCAGCAGCAGTCGCAGCAGCAGGAGAAGCAGGAGCAGGAGGAGGAGCTGGAGGAGGAGCAGGAGGGGTAGCAAGAGTAGGAAGATCAGCAGCATCAGCAGCAGCAGCAGCAGCAGCAGCAGGAACAGCAGCAGAAAAAAGCGTCAGGAGAAGCAGAAGCAGGAGTAGCAGCAGGAGCAGGAGTAGCTTCAGGAGCAGCAGCAGCAGCAGGAGCAGCAGGAACAGCAGTCGGAGTTGCAGCAGAAACAGCAGCAGGAGCAGCAGCAGCAGGAGCAGCAGCAGCAGGAGAAACAGCAGCAGCAGTAGCAGCAGCAGCAGGAGCAGTAGCAGGACAGCAGCAGGAGAAGCAGCAGCAGGAGCAGCAGGAACAGCAGGAACAGGAGGAGCAGGAGCTGCAGCAGGAGCAGCAGGAGCAGGAGCAACAGCAGCAGCAGGAGCAGGTGAGCAGCAGCAGCAGGAGCAGCAGCAACAGCAGGAACAGCAGCAGGAGCAGGAGAGCAGCAACAGCAGGAGCAACAGCAACAGCAGCAACAGCAGCAGTAGCAGCAGTAGGAGCAGCAGCAGGAGAAGGAGCAGCAGCAGAAGGAGGAGGAGCAGCAGCAGTAGTATAATTATCATCATTACTATCAGATGTATCGGGTTTGTGTCAAGAAAATCGTATGCACATATGAATTGGAATGAGCATTTGTTTTTATCTTGAAGGTAAAATGATACACGTAAGCGATGCATCGTTTAAAGCACTACAGGAACTAGGGAAATTCTTCACACACGTTTTAAAATGCAACTCCGGGTAAGCTACATCACGCTTTTAGCACTTGAACTTGACATGTTAGTGTATGGAAATTGAGAAAGAAAATAAGCCTCAATCAGAACAGTGAAAATGTCGTATTACCAAAAACAATTACACTGTTGATTTATTCAGCGTAATCAATTGTAGGCATTGCATATCATAAACACATTTACAGAGTAACATTTACTGCTACTAGTCAATCTGGTTGTCATGACGAGGTGTAACTACTGCATTGTTTAAGTATAGTCCACACCCCGCTACTCTGGTGGCGCGTCTGTATATGGACTGTATATACGTATTGGTACATTGTTTAAGTATAGTCCACACCCCGCTACTCTGGTGGCGCGTCTGTATATGGACTGTATATACGTATTGGTACATTGTTTAAGTATAGTCCACACCCCGCTACTCTGGTGGCGCGTCTGTATATGGACTGTATATACGTATTGGTACATTGTTTAAGTATAGTCCACACCCCGCTACTCTGGTGGCGCGTCTGTATATGGACTGTATATATTGGTACATTGTTTAAGTATAGTCCACACCCCGCTACTCTGGTGGCGCGTCTGTATATGGACTGTATATATTAGTACATTGTTTAGGTATAGTTCACACCCCGCTACTCTGGTGGCGCGTCTGTATATGGACTGTATATATTGGTACATTGTTTAAGTATAGTTCACACCCCGCTGCTCTGGTGGCGCGTCTGTATATGGACTGTATATATTAGTACATTGTTTAAGTATAGTTCACACCCCGCTACTCTGGAGGCGCGTCTGTATATGGACTGTATATATTGGTACATTGTTTAAGTATAGTCCACACCCAGCTACTCTAGTGGCGCATCTATATATGGACTGTATATACTACTACATTGTTTAAGTATAGTTCACACCCCGTTACTCTGGTGGCGCGTCTGTATATGGACTGTATATATTGGTACATTGTTTAAGTATAGGGCACAACCTGTTACTCTGGTGGCACATCTATATAAGGACTGTATATACTACTACATTGTTTAAGTATAGTCCACAGCCCGCTACTCTGGTGGCACGTCTGTATATGGACTTAAATAATTAACTACTTAATATCTGCCGTGGTTTGCAGGAAACTGCACGCATCATATGGTTAAAACAAGGCCAATATGGAGAGAAACTCGGCCTGTATGAAAAAACTCGGCCAATATGAAATTCAAGCAATCTGATTGGATAAGCCAACACGGCCAATACGACCAAGGCTTTGTTTTCTTTAAGGATGCCATTTTGAAGAAAAAACACAACGTCGCAGCTTTTCGATGATAAACTTGTTCGCCTATATAATGTAGACAATCAAACTAATTAAGGTTTGATTATTTGTAAATTCGGTTACATCGACTTCGCTGAAATATAGCTATTATCAATTTCCCACGCGCCATCGAGCGGTAACAGTGGAAGCATATTTGAATCAGTTACTTGTTGAGAATATATCTCTTGTTTTTTCTTACCTGTAAATGACATTTAAAACATAGGAATAAAGAGAGATATTAAGTAGTTAATTAATAAAAATGTCATTAATTAAGTGTTTTCATATATTAATAACATCATAGTATATATTATCATTAATTAACAACTCAATATCTGCCGTGGTTAGCAGAAAACTGCACGCACCATATGATAAAAGCAAGGCTAATATAGAGAGACATTCGGCCAATGAGAAAATTCGGCCAATATGATATTCAAGCAATCTGATTGGATAAGCCAACAAGTCCAATATGACCAAGGCTTTGTTCTCTTCAAGGAAAAAGGAAAAACAACGTTGCAGCTTTTCGATGATAAATTAGTTCGCCTATGTAATGTAGACAATGAAATTAATTAAGGTTTGATTATTTGTAAATTCGGTAACATCGACTTCCCTGAAATATAGCTATTATCACGTTCGTGTGAGATTTTCCCATGCGCCGTCGAGCGGTAACAGGGGAAGATATATTTGAATCAGATACTTGTTATTAAATGTTATATTGAACATACACTTCTTGTTTTTCCTTACCTGTAAATGCTATTTAAAACATAGGAATAAAGAGAGATATTTAGGCACAGCCTAAACGGGGATTTATCCAGCTTGAGTGATAAACTTAATGATGTTGGCTTGGTAAGATTTGACATTTTCAAGTCTAAGAATGTTATTTTTTAAATCATAGATTTATTTGACAACATAATTGTTTCATTTCTTAGATTCTAATATCATTTGTGTTGTCAGCAAAATAGAGGGTATTGGTAGCTGTGAGTAGATTTTATCCTTTTGCTTGAAAAATAAGATTTTTGCTTTTCAGTTGTGGAATAGATATATAAAATTATATACTGAGCTAATTTTATATTCGGGCTCTATGTCAGCAAAATTGTGTGTTCAGTATTTTACAGTGAAAATGTCAACATGTAAGTCCAAAATGTGTGTAATTTATAGAAATTGTAATAAAGAATCATTAGAAGCCTGTTGACCAATATATGTTTTTACTTGTTTTAAAAGAAATTTCATAGGACCTTGTCATGTACAAGTTTTAAAAAAGTTGAGCATTATAACATACTTTTTTATATTTATTTATTTTTATTGGTAAAGAAAAGGGTGAGGTACGGTTCATATATGTTTGCTTTATAAAGTAAAAAAACGAATGAGGATTACAATTGCTTGTGGATGTTGAAAAATATGTATACATGTAATCGAAAATTAATCTTTGTTTTTCAGTATATGTAATGTTATGAAAAAGAAATTGTGAAAATGTTCAGTGACTCTATTTTTCCTCTTTGAGGTGAAATTTTGGAGTTAGAAATATATGTCACCTTCAAAGACGTCTAGTGGGGAAAAAATTTGATAACCTACCTTTTTTGATAATTGTGTGTCTAAATGATATTTTAAGAAGCTTTAAGTATCAATTTAATACAAATCTCGAGGCTATTCCCCCAGCTCCACAGTACAGCAACATGACATTACTGAATCCCCAGCCCCACAGTGCAGCAACATGACATTACTGAATCCCCAGCCCAACAGTACAGCAATATGACATTACTGAATCCCCAGCTCAACAGTACAGCAACATGACATTACTGTATCCCCAGCCCCACAGTACAGCAGCATGACATTAAACAATCCCCAGCCCAACAGTACAGCAACATGAAATAACTGAATCCCCAGCCCCATAGTACAGCAACATGACATTACTGAATCCCCAGCCCAACAGTACAGCAACATGACATTACTGAGTCACCAGCCCCACAGTACAGCAACATGACATTACTGAATCCCAGCCCCACAGAACGGGCAAAATGACGTTACTGTTATAGAATTCATTATTAAGCTATAATCGTGGCTAAAGTATTGCAAAACATTGCGCCTTGCCGGACCATTCCCTACATAATTTTCATCACAAAAAGACAACGAGGCAAGTGACTCGTTGCGCCTCAGCATTGATATGGCACTGCACAGTTTTGAATGCCATGCATTGTTGTCTAGCATACATTATCAGTATGTAGCACTTTGGAAAAGTGTGCATATTGTTTCTAACCATGACATATAAAGGGTCTGTTACATGCTTTTACGCTGGTGATACAGGAGAAGAAAGTACTCCTTATGCCCCCGCAAAAGAAGTTTGAACGGGGGTATATAAGGTTCACTATGGTCTGTTGGTATGTCGGTCGGTTGAATCTTGTGGAGAATATAAAAGAATAAAATAGAATAAAATGATTTAACCAATCACGGGTCATATGGCATGATACATAACGATAGTAAGATCTTTGAATATGTTTTAACAACTTATGTCATGTACAAATACTAAAGATATCCATTATCCATTGCAAAATGTATATATAGATCAAACGAAAAACGTAAACTGATTGTCGATAACAATTTCTTGAATTAGATCAATATAGAGTTTACATGAAGAATGTTAAGTATATATTTGATATAGACAAAACGTAAAGTTTCTACTTAATTTGTTCATACATTATATATTTGTAATCTGAAATTATTATAAACATGTTGTATTCATATATCTTCATCCATATAATGTATAATAATGTTATTATGCCGTTCAACTAGTTTCTTATGATGGGCCGGTGGCCTAAATTATGAAATAAAATATCTTGACTTGAAGTAAACAATAATAATATCAGAATAGAACATAACATTGAATAAGGTAACTAAGGCTTGATTCTGATTAGTCTGAAACACAATTAAATAAAGATTATCTTGACCAAATAATAACAAAGCATGCTTCCTATTATGTAATCTTCAAGTTTCTATTAAATGCATCTAGGTATTATATTATCAATATTTTAAAAGGTAGAATCTATTTAAAATCTAAAGTGTGGCATGAAATACTTATTGTTTGAAATAGGAAGAAAGTTCAAATTAGTATGTGGTCAGTTTAACTAAATATATAATTATTAAAACTTAACATGATAAACATTTGTATCTAGAAGTGGGAGTATTAAGAATCATATTAGACACAATTGTAATCCAAACATATGATATTGCGAAGTAATGGTACATATATTCATGCAAACAGAAGTAATATCAGTGTGTTAGTATTTGGCATAAAATAAAAATACAAATTGCATAACAATTATCTTTTTGTGATAACTTGTGATTTTATATCCATGTAGTAGTATATATCAATATATCAAGTCTTGTTATAGTCAGTTCTAATATAGCTATATCTCAGTTGATAACAACCATATATAAAATTAGCAAACTCTGTTAAAACATCAGTATCCTCATTGCTCATAAGCCATGTAAATTTGTTTAAACTTGACAAATTTAAGAAACTGGCATTTATTTACTTATACTATTATAAGAGTGTTCTCTGCGGAAATTGTATTGGGTGCATACAGTAACAAAATGTATTTCATCTTCAATATCACCAGATTTACATATTTTACAGTGTCTTCTATCAGATGATGTATTTTTATACCTACCAATTTCAATTTGTAATTTATGTGAACTTATGCTAAAGTTAGTAAAACAGGTTCTTACATCTTTGTTTTAAGGTATGAAAGATTGTTTTCTGACAAAAGTTGTTCTTAAAAAGCACATGTACGTAGCTTACCAGGTCCAGTTTGTCGGATTAGAGATAAAGTATCATTATAAAAGGTTTTAGACCTACTAATTAGTTTTTGTTTAACTATTTTATATAAGTTCTTATCCAGATGAGTCTTGCCAGGTATCTTTAGGTAGTTGAGTATAAAGTATGTACTGGAAACCCAACTATTTCTTTTATCTTTGTGTAATGAATTACTTACTTTAAAAAGCACAATCAACAGATCATTATTATCAACTGGTTGTAATCTCTGAACATATTTCATCGAACTGACAATAGGATTAAAATACAAGGGAAATCTGCATCATTAGTCGCCTTTTTATGAACACCTGTTATTTCATATGTAGTTTTTCACATGGCATATCATTATTATATTTAAAAATATTAAAACCATTTTTATTAACTCTTGTTGAACTAGTATTGATTATTCCCCATATCTCACTGCTATACATTAATACAGGTGTTACAGTGCTCTCTTATATAAGTCTTTCTGACAAGCAGCAAAAGTGCCGTTTGCAGAGAAACGTATACCAAGATATTTATATGATGTCACATGAGTTATTTCAGGTCCGTTATAAGTATAGCAATACTTAATGGGATGACAGTAGGGTAAGTGTGAGGTTTGGTGCACCCTAGAACCGGTTTAAACCCCCAGTGGCCTACTTTGCCACTGACCGTTCCAAGGCGGTAGCCCTATTGTCAACCCTTTTTGTGTTTGTGGTGTCGTTTGCATTTATTATTGCTTTTGCCTTCTTGTTTGTCTGTTTGCGTGTTTGTTTCTGTGTTTTGTGGTTGACTGTCCTCCTAGAATGCTGCTTTCATCTGTCCGATCTTTTTATATTTCTTTTGATATTTTACCGTTTTTGCAAAATGTTATGGAGCGAGCTACTTCTACCGTTTTCAAGATATGGAATTTAAACTTTGTATACATGATCAACATGAAGGGTAGATGTGCATGATACAATATTGGTATGGCTCTCTCAATTCATTGCAGAGTTATTGCCCTTGCACTAAGTCAACATTGCTCTATTCACCATATGCCGCAGTCGGTAGCGCGGCGGATTTGTAACCAGAGGCCTCGGGTTCAATCCTCCGTGGTGCCATTGAGTTTCGTCAGTGTGTTCTTGGGCAAGACACTTTCCCTTAGCCACGTCCATCGGATGGGGACGTAAACCGGGCGGTCCCGTGTATCGGTCTATCATCCGAGCACGTTAAAGAAGCATAGGAATCTATTCGATAATAAGAGTAGGGCACGGTTCCCGGATTCCTATTCCCCACTCTCTGGGGCGGCTCTAAATAACCTATACTGTGTTGATGAGCCGTTAATCAACATGCAATTCAATTCTATTCACCGTATGCAATATTGTGGAGCGAACCTTTTCTACAGTTTTCAAGATATTGAATTGAAACTTTGTATACATGATTCAAATGAAGTGAAAATGTGCGTGACACCATTTTGATTCAGCTCGGTCAATTCCATGCAGAGTTACTGCTCTTGATCTTAGTCAAAATTCAATTACTATATTCATCAAATGCAATCTTCTTGAACAAACTACTTCTACAGATTTCAAAAACTTTGAATACATGATCAAAAAGAAGAGTATATGTGAGTGACACAATCTTTCTTTGGCTCAATACCATGTAGAGTTATTGCTCTTGAACGTTGTCAAAATTGCTATTCAGGCATATGCAATACTGTGGAGCAAACTACTTTAACAGTTATTAAGATATTGCATTGTAACTTTGTGTACGTGATCATCATGAAGTGTAGATGTGCGTGACATAATATTGGTGCGGCTCAGTCAATTCCATGTAGAATTATTGCCTTGCACGCAGTAAACATTACTTTATTAGCTCGACTATTCAAAGAATAAGAGAGCTTATGTACTCGCCCCGGCGTCGTCGTCGGCGTCCCACATCAAGGTTTGTGTGTAAGCTATGTTTACAAGTCTATGTCTCTTACATTTCTTATCCTAGCACAACCACATTTGGCCATGGGCTTCCTTATAGCATTATCTTAAGGGCTGCATAAGTAATTGTGGTTCCTTTAGCCATGGGCTCCCATGGAACCCAAATTATGATAGCCCTTAAATTGTGTCCCATTTCATATCAAATTGTGCGTGTAAGCTGTGTTTACAAGTCTATATCTCTTACATTTCTTATCCTAGCACAACCACATTTGGCCATGAGATTCCTTATAGCATTATCTTAAGGGCTGCTTAAGCAATTTTGGTTCCTGTAAACACTGGGCTCCCGCGGAACCCAAATTATGATTCAAATGTCTCATGACATGTTGCATAAGCAGTGTCTTATATCTCTTACATGTGTTGGCCCAGCTCAACTAAATTTGGGAAATGCTTTTTTATAGTATGCTGTAAAGGGTTGCATAAGTAATTATATCTTCTACAAATTCTGGGCTCCCGTGGAACCCATATTGTGATGGCCCATAAAATGTGCAATAAAGGTAGATCAAGGTTTGCGTGTAAACTGTTATATATATATATTTCTTAAAATATCTTTCGTATGTCACCCAAAGTTTGGTTTGGGGATTTCTTATATAATTATTCTCTTATTCATTCTTCACCCACATTGGGCATTGGCTCCCTCCTCCCCCACTCCGTCACCCCCCCTCCCCCCCCCACCCCCACACACCCAACCATAAACTATTTTTTTTATTTACATAATTCTTTGTTGTTTTGGTAAATTCTTACACATATAGCTATGTTACGCCCCCGTCCCACCCCGCTCCCACCCACACACACACACACCCCAACTCGATATCCGATTTTATTTGTGTGTTGTTGTAGTCAATTCTTACACATGTAGCTATCTTATTCCCCCACATCCCCCCACCTCCACGAAATTCCGATTTTTACCTCATTTTCCATCCGATCTGTACCCCCACGCCACCTCACCCCATCCCATTATCACCACCAACAGAATGTGTTTTGTTTTTTTACATATGTCTGTTGTTTTGTTTTATCAAATCTACACCTATATCAATGATGCGCCCAATCCCCCCACCACCACATCCCCCAACCACTCCCCACCCCATCATCACCATCACCCGAATGTTTTTATATTTTTTTATTTATCTCTGTGTTGTTTGTTTTATCAATTAATCAATATGTTTCGCCCCCACTCAACCATCCCACCACCCCATAATCACCACCACCTGAATGTTTTATTTTGTTGTTTTATACATATCTCTGTGTTGTTTTGTTTTGTTTTATCAATTTATATGTCAGCGTTGTTTAGTTTTATCAAATCTACACCTATATCAATGATGCAACCCCCGCCCGGCCCCACATTTGTTTCAGGGCTTCCCTTACATGGAGGAGAGGAGGAAGGGAATTGGAGGCATGAGAATGGGAACATGTAACTATTCCTTTGTTGTTAATTTTGTTTAGGGTTCGGGTATTTATCACCTTCAGTGATAGTTGATTCTGCTTATCAGAAATAATGAAAAATGCAATACCTTTCAAGCACCCTGCCACACGCTTTAGCAGTATTTAACTTAATCCACAACTAGGAATAGCATTACTAGTAAATCACAGCTATATTTACTTTCAAACGACTATAAGCATGTGTTGACCAAACTATTCCGTATCTTCTCTACTACTTCTGTTCGGGTAAAATTTTGACCGATTTTGTGCTTTTAGCAGAGTTTTCGATATGGAGATTATTGTCTTTGGTAGTATAAATGATTCTTCTGAAAATATAGTGGGTCGAGGCATTGTGATTTTGGATTTAAACATGAGATTCGCCTGACATTGATGATTCTGACAGCGTGTCATTTTAAAATTATGTCCGATTTGAGCACAATCAAAATAATTTTCGAAGAAACCACTCAGCCGACTGTCATGAAATTTTCTGTACATGATAATGCATTAAAAGAGATCCTACACTGGATTTTTGATAAATGATTTATATAAGGAAACCACTCAATTTCTTATCTTGACAGTGCGTTTTATGACTCAACCACTTCTGTACCGGTGCTCCACTCATAGTACAGACAGCTGTCATGAGTGCATTAGCAGGCGTGTTATCATCGTGATGAAAAATACTATCAATTACTATTCATTGTTATTAATGAAATAATTTAACACTCGAGACTTGGCTAGCCCTTCATCAATATTAGTGTAGTGCATGTGATAGTTTCAGGCTATAATATATTCTTGTTTTATGGACTAACTAGACTTATGTTTAATAAACGTAAAACTGCTAGCAATATGAACCCAGTATAAATTAATATTGATGACTTTTAATTTTGAGATATTGTTAATTATCCCCATTTAGATGGGGATGTTCCTCGACAACTTCTTATGGGATCAATGTGTCTCAACTTATTCGTTTTTCTAGAGCTTGTACTCGAGCTGAGGACTTTAAAACTCGTAATCTATGTATAACTAAAAAGCTACTCATCAGGGCTACCTTACCATAAACTTCGTTAAACCTTTGCGAATTTTATTATCGTAACCTTGATCTTCTTTCAAATATTAATATAATTAAAGAACTTTTTTTCGACAATGACTATCACGATCTGACTTCTATGGTGACATGATTTACAAACTTCATAAGATCCTTGGTCATGATCACTTTCACACTATCGTTGTTCAAAATATTTATCAAAAGAGGTTATGACCCTATCATTTTGCAACGCGTCCTTGTGGTGGACCCATTTACAGTTTACCACTATGCTTTTCTCTTTAACTTTGCGATGACCGGACAGGCTGTGGACCCTATGATGACGTCTACCTAAAGCCCAAAAGGACGGTGACGTTTGGTGTTTGTCTGCAATCTTGTCTTGTCGAGCCCTCAATGGTTTATTCTCTTGTTGCTCTGGCTTCTGCCAAGTCAATGAGTACCCTCTTTGTGGCTTTCTAGTCTATTGATCTTTTTATGTTTATATATACACGAGCATCTTTGTGTTTTACTTATATTGCGTATTAATGCTGACTTGTTGGTTAGAGAATAGTTCATGTCGGGGATTTCTTTATTTATACTGTCCCGTTTTATTGGGTTGACAGCAGGATAAGTGTGAGGTCTGGTGCACACTAAAACCTGGTTTAAACCCCCAGCGGCCTTTTTTGCCACTGACCGTTCCAAGACGGTAGCCCTATTGTCAACCATTTTGTGTTTGTGGTGTCTTTTTTGGCGTTTTATTCATCTTTATATTTGTTCTTTGTTTCTGTGTGTGTTTTTCGATGACTGTCGTCCTTGAATGCTGCTTTTGCCTTTTCGATTTTTATATCTATATTAGCTTATGTCCTCTAACACGTTATTCAAATGGTGACTCCTCCCTGGGGTTATAGTTTTACGTAGAGTTATATAGAAAAATAAAATCTTCAACACAGCTTCTTTTCTGAAACTGCAAGTTATAGAGGTCTAATACTGTGCATGTACCATAGCTAATGGTCATCTACCAAGCCTGCTTGAATGGTGGCCATATGTTTAAATTTCCAAGCCCTTGGGGTTACAGTTTTACACATTCTTATAAGGAACATATTTAAAAATCATCTCTTAACTTTAATACCAGATATGTTTTGTCTGACCCATTTGAACTGTTACTGCTGCAAGTGTCTACATTGGACACGGATATCAGGTGATCGAATTAAGGAGTTTTGGCTTCTTGTTTTAAAAACAATTTTTGTATTGATTGTCATTTGTAAATACAGCCAGCCCAATGTATTAATTAAAAAATAGCATTTATTTTGTTAAATTTTGTTTTTTAAAATGTAAAAAAATAATATTTGCCTACCTACCGACCCAAAATTTGAAATTAGGGTCGGGAAAGGGCAAACATAAATACAGTCGAACCTCGATAGCTCGAACACCGGTGATTCGAATACCATAGGTAATTCGAACACATGTTCCGGTCTCGACACTACTCCTATATAATTCAATGTAATTTAACCTCGATTATTCGAATATTATTTCTCGAATACCCCGGCTCGCTCGAATACTTTTTACGGTCCGAAGATCCATTTTTGTGTGAATTTAAACCTCGCTTAATCGAAGGTGATGATCCGTTGCCATGCGACGTCGGCCATATTAATTGTAATTGACGCGTTTGTATTTGTTTGTAGCAAGTTCGATCATAGTGCGAAAACAGATAAAGTTGGATGTTAAAGGTGCGAACATTTATGATTAAAAAGCGATAATAGACAGATACAATTTATGTTTAGTGAACTTCGTTTACTGTTAATTACGATACATTAAACACTGTTGATTTTCTAATTATATAATGTACGGAAACTAGTCTTACCTTGTTCTCATTATTCGGACTTCCGGAATGTATGTTAAAATCTATTAGTGTGATATTTCTTTAAATAAATGATAAAACAAACACATTATTGCAGTTTTTCTTGTATTTTCAGTGTAACAATTACATTTTTCTATATATCCGTTATGAGGTTTAAACAAACATGCATGAACATAAAAAACATACCGAGAACGATACATCACGTACACAAGTAACACTATTTCGGGTGGTACACAAATTCGGATAGATATTTTGTTTTTTACCGTTACCTCGATGCCTCAAAGCCACCGATAGCTCGAACATATCCCTATCGTCCCGCTGACTTCGAGCTATCGAGGTTCAACTGTATGTTTAAGTGCGGTCTTATATTGCCTATTAATGATGTCTTGTTGGTTCGATAATATATTATGGAGGTGATTTCTTTATATACACTGTCCCTTTTTATTGGGATGACAGTATGATAAGTGTGAGGTTTGGTGCATTCTAGAACATGGTTTAAACCCCCAGCGACCTTTTTGCCACTGACCGTTCCAAGGCGATAGCCCTATTGTCAACCCTTTTTGTGTTTGTGACGTCATGTGCCTTTATTCCTTATTAACATTGCCATCACGTTTGTCTTTTTGCGTGTTTTTGGGTTTACTGTGTTCTGTGAAAGCTGCATTTCCTGTTCGACTTTTATGCTTATTTTTAACAACAAAAACACACCGAGTCGTCCCGTTTTCCGGTCCAACGATTTTTCAAATTAATTATTCAATAAAACTTGTATTTATATTGGTACCGTTACTATTCCAGATCACATCCAATTTCTTAAAACAAGGGACGTTTACAAAGTTCTGTTCAAATATGGCTTGGATATCCGCTTTGGTGCCATATATTTATCCCTATAATGCGTTGCAGAGCTGCAAACGCCAGTTCCATACAATACATAGTAATATATATGAGTTACCAGGAGCATCTGTTATTATTCCAATAAACATCTTTTGAGCTAATATAAATACAAGGAAAATATAAACAATTCGGAAACGGTGTGACAAATAGAGTGTGTTTGTTGTTTGTTTGTTTATATATATATTTTCTTGTTTATTAATTTATTTTTAAGTTTCTTAATTTGTTTGTTTATTAATTTATTTATTGTTTGTTTATTTATTTATTTACTAGTTTGTTTGTTTATTTGTTGGTTTGTTTATGTTTGTTTATCTATTTATTCATTCATTTTGTTTCTTCATTTGTTCATTTATTTGCTTATGTGCTTATTTATTTATTATTTAGTTATTTACTTTTACAATACGGCACACGCATGCGAAAGTGTACAGTACTAGTACATGGGTAGAATCCCAAAGCAAATAAATCTGTATTCCCAGTCCTGATCGCCGCCTTCGTAGGAGTCAACACATGTATACCATGCTGTCACCTCTACATCATAATGTGGGTCAAGGTCAGTCGTTGACAACGTGACTAACACCTCACGTCCGGCCATATCCTGCAGTTCGAGTTTCGTTTCTCCCTCCGCGATGATAGAACCTCTTTGATTTTCATCGTCAACCATGTTCCCGTCTGAACTGTTATGTTGATAACCCCAGGAGACGAAGGTTTTGCCTCAATTATTATTGACGAGGTCCAATCTGTTGACTGAAATTTGAACACAGGATGTATTGTGTCGGAAACTGTGACGTCAGGTTGAGTAATGTTATTGGCTAGATTGAACACGTATTTCCACCGAACGCTTTGTACGTCTTCTTGCCGCATGATAAGTTGTTCAATGCGTTCCAGTGCCGTAGAATCTCTCCATTTTGAACATCTATTATACAGAATGGACGTTTAACTGCGTCTATCAAGTAAGATACTGTGTTCACAAGTCTTGCTTTATCATTTTTGTCCAAATAAACCCATATTTTATACGATATATCACCTATGATACTTCTGAGTGCTTCATCTCCTTCGGCTCGAATGGCTATATTAAGTGTTTCTTCGTCGTCCAAGACAGCGTTGGTGTCCTGTAAATCTTCATCGATGCCTTGGACAAGAGTACCACTAGCGTCCCCAGTCAGCTGTCCGTTCTTGTCCGTACGCACTGTGACTTGTCCGTCAAACACGGGAATGCCTTGATACGCTTCTTGAAGACGCTCCACAGATGTTCCTACAGCATCGCTAGCTTGACGCACTGCTGTCATCGATTCACCTAAAATTATAATTTACACTTATTTTTGGTATTTGTGTTGTAACCGTTGTGTCGAGAAGAACAACCGGTGATATTTAGTAAAGTCTTTGAGTATATGCACTTTCGGACCCATACATTGGTAGTATGGTTACAGAAGAGAAAATCTCCATACCAAATGATTCAGTGTTTTATCCCCCGATATTTATATACAGATAAATAATGAGTTATGCTCAACGCGGGGTTGGAGAGCGCGAACGGTAGCAAACATGTTTAACTACCATTCATAAACAGTCCTAATCAAAAGATTGCAATATAGTCATCGTGTTAAGCAATTCCAAATTTCCGATTTCATACTCTTTGTTATCTTAACAATCCAGTTAAATGATCGGGGCATAACAATGTGAGCATCTTAAATACGTCATCGAAAAGAACACACTTATAGGTAATATGGTTTATAAGATTCGATAAAATTCAATATACAATTATGTGTACAGTAGTCGGCAGCTTTTATATTGGAAATATATCAACTCATTAAAAGACACATTGACAAGAGAAGAAAGGAGTACATCACATTTTTTAGGATTGTCTACTTGTTTATGTTTATTATTGTTTGCATGTATATGTTGCATGTATATGTTGCATGTATATGTTGCAGGTATATGTTGCATGTATATGTTGCATGTATATGTTGCATGTATATGTTGCAGGTATATGTGGCATGTATATGTGGCATGTATATGTTGCATGTATATGTTGCATGTATATGTTGCATGTATATGATGCAGGTATATGTTGCAGGTATATGTTGCATGTATATGTTGCATGTATATGTTGCATGTATTACCTTTAGAAAGTTCAAAGATTTCATTCATGTCCAATATTTCTTCGTCTCTTCATTTCAGTATGCTTAGGTCACGGCGTCGCTGAACAGTCTCTCGTGCACGCAGGTGAGCATCGACTCGACGTGCAGCACCAACATCGCTGACGACCTGGCACAATATCACTGAAAAAAATATTGTTTCGTGTGTTTATTGAATGTTTTTCGGAAAAGACCCATGCTCCAAATAGCCTGGAACTGAGGCTACACAAACTTCATTAACAATACTAACGATACTAATGATAATAGTAATAATCAAAGTACTAAAAGTACTGAGAATGCAAGGTTTGATAGGAAAGACTGTATGAATATTTGCACGATTGCTGGACATTTAAAATTTCTGTATATCTACTTTTGTTGGATTACGGTGGTCGCTGAATCCTACATTTCCTTTTCTAGTTTTATATCTACTTTTGCTGGATTACGGTGGTCGCTGAATCCTACATTTATTTTCTGTTCTAGTTGTATATCTACTTTTGATGGATTACAGTGGTCGCTGAATCCTACATTTTCTGTTCTAGTTGTATATCTACTTTTGTTGGATTACGGTGGTCGCTGAATCCTAGCATTTCCTGTTCTAGTTGCATATCTAGTTTTGCTGGATTACGGTGGTCGCTGAATCCTACATTTCCTGTTCTAGTTGTATATCTTCTTTTGTTGGATTATAGTTGTATATCTACTTTTGTTGGATTACGGTGGTCGCTGAATCCTACATTTTCTATTCTAGTTGTATATCTACTTTTGTTGGATGACGGTGGTATCTACATTTATGATCAGAGTGCAACGTACACATTACGTGGTCCGAGTATTAACTTTCATACTCCATCCAATCTCTTCTCCAAAAAGCGAAAACGGGGTTGGCTATGGTATGAAATAAAACCTTAATTTCAGTTAAAACAAATTGCATATTGTGAAGTTAAAACATTTAATAGATAATTTTAAACAGGTTATCACATTTTTCAGTGAAAAATGCTTTTAAACATGTCTTATTGCCGAAACATCCGTTATAATATCCTGCTAATATAAGCCCTCATATCGCTTAAGAGAATTAAGGCGGGACCACGTAATGCATGTAGAAAAACACGTACCGTCATTATACTCGCCACATGTGACTAGGCTTTGTTTTATTTATTTTCTCAAAAGGTAATATTGGTTTCCATTTATTTTTGCTATGGGTGGGACGGGGTTATTTAATTTACATAATACAATACATCGTGTACGATAATTATTTTTATTAAATACAAACAATACCATATATACAGTAGCTATTCACTGTCATAATTTGTGATAACCGAATCTTAAATGATGTTTAACGGCTCATTAACACAGTTGTTTTAATTTATTTACAGGAAATTTAATTGTAGTGTAGAAATATATTTGAGTTAACCATGTGTTGGTGTTTGTCATAGGAAAAGTATTCCGATAGGACAGTTTTTAGAATTAGAAGTGTTTATTACTTGCTGGTAAATAAATCATTCCAATATATGGAAATAATACAAAATAAATACATCATGTGTGCGTTTATATAAGACAACGACAGCGTTTGGGGTACACCGTTGGTTAATTAGTTGTGTATTATGAAAAGTATGTTTCTCTGAATACATGTATTCTAGTATCTATAGAAAAGAGTATGATAATCGACCTTTGGAAACGGCCGAATTACTACAGGAAAACAAACCGATTCATAAAGGTAATATTTCCACATTAATAGGACTTATAAGATACTACTGAATGTTTGTGTGAGTGCTTAAACTGTAAATACATAATAATCAATTTGTCAATAATACCTTGACGTGTTCGTTGGCGGACGGACTATAAACCTTAGAATTACACACACACACACACCCACCCACTCTATCCCAAACAGATGATAGGTTTTTACTTCATCTATCAAATGTGCATATCAGTTACTGATTTGGAGGGGACATGCTAAATATGCAAGACCCGACAGAATTGATAAAGACACAGGTCCTCATGTTATGAAACAGCTGTTAACGACCAGAATTATTGAGGTCGTCTGCTTCTATGAGTGTCAATGTAATGATATTATTTCATCAAATGAACAATAATTAATTATGCATGTATGTCCATGATATGAAGAATGCATTTGCATAATGAAGATTTCTGATAAAGATAAGCTCTTGGATTTGAGATTTATTGCTAATTTATTGTGATTAAATCACAACGAGATGTTACATATACTGATGTAAAATCTTGAAACATAAATGCTTTCTTAATCAGAATATTATTTTCAATATGTAAGAATGTATACTGAAAAAACTGTGTATTAGTAAAAATGGACCAAATATGCTCAAATACGATAAGTACATTCAGTGTGGATAAATAGTAAATATATATTGAAGTTGATCACGCCGTAGGTATATGCCATGACTCATCCAGTCACATTAAACTGACATCGGACCGACCAGTCATAGCATAACCCTTATATCACCAGAGCTACTAGTTAAGTATTTAGTGTGACCCGGTTGGGGATCGAGTCCACGACCTCCAGCATGTCAGCTAAAGCCACCCCCGCTGCACCGTGGTTGACAGGAATTGTAGACGTGTAAGTCTGTACCAATGGTTAATTGATGAACTAGATACCATATACTAATAAGTGACACATTCAATCGTTGAATAAAGCTGGGGTCGTAGTTTAAATCAAGCCAGATCGAACCCTAATTCCTTAGGAGTATAGTCTCATCGACTCCGTTGCATTTGCATTGGACCAATGTATGAAACACATCCATATATTCCGCCATGTTGTCTCTCTAAGAAATTAGGGGCTATTCAATCAAAAGTTTTGGGCGTAAGTTCATCCTTTGAGCATGGATTAATACAGTTCTATGTATTTCATGTAGAAATAATTAGTGGCCGTTTAAATAATGTAGAAGAAATGTGACAGAGCTTCATTTCATTTCAATTTGCTGATTTTATCATACGGTGGAATAAACTATATTTATGTTTTCTACATCATTGAAAGACATCGTACGTGACCTATCATATAACTTGTTTTGAAACCCAATACGGACATTAGTAAGTAAGTAAGTAACTAATTAAGTAAATTGGTTATTATAGTGACATGTGTACAAGTATCAACATAATATTCAAATATATAACATGGATATTACACCCGATCCAATGGACCTATAAGTCACCATTGCAAACTTTTCATATAATTAACATGATATACTAAAGATATATACAAAAGTATATTATTTACAAAATCTACGCTCCGGATATAATACTCATATCAATTTAAGTTAAATATAAAATGCCATAATATGAAACACAAGTATAATTATTATAAATGGCAGTAAGATTAAATGTCAAGACTTCATTCTCTCGATATGAGTCAACTGACATGATATTTTATAGCATAATTATAATAACTTGTTATAAACTATATATATATATATATATATATATATATATATATATATATATAATTATGTATATATATATATATATATAGAGGGGGAAAAAACATTTATACAGTGCTACAGTTTATAAAAAAAACAGCGCTTTCGGCTTACGCCTTCATCAGGGGTACACAAACACGAAAATAACAAATACGAAACAAAAAACACTAACATACACGGCAGTTTAAATAAAACTCTTTAAAAAACAACTTATCGTTTGGCAATGTTGTAGAAACTGGTTACTTTGAATAGACATTCTGGAGCTAAATGTGATACTAATAAAAGAACATATCTGGTTGGATGAGGGTAAAACTGTACCCTGACATTTAGTTATGGAGAGAGAGTAAAAATGTGAAAATGATAACACAAACCCTACCTCAAAACCTAAAACCTAAACTCGATACTGCAGGATAAAGTATAAAGCAACTCCAAAGCTAAAGCAACTCCAAAGCTAATTAAAAGCAATGAATACGGCTAAACAAATTAAACTAAATAAATGGAGATGTTTTTGCTATATCCTGCAGTATAGATTCTTTGTCTTAGGTATAGCAGTAGGGTTATTCACTCACAAACTCTCTCTTCATAACTTATCATAAATGTCAGCGTACAATTTTACTTTCATCCAACCAGCAATGTTCTATTATTAGTTATTTTGTTACTTCCCTTGATCAAAATATCTCCATTTATTTAATTTAATTTGTTTAGCCGTATTCATTGCTTTTTATTAGCTTTATAATCCAACAAAAGTAGATATACAACTAGAACAGGAAATGTAGGATTCAGCGACCACCGTAATCCAGCAAAAGTAGATATACAACTAGAACAGAAAATGTAGGATTCAGCGACCACTGTACTCCATCAAAAGTAGATATACAACTAGAACAGAAAATGTAGGATTCAAAAACCGGTCAACCAACAGAAGTATCTATAAAAGTCGAACAGAAAATGTAACATTCAAGGACAACAGTCAACCAGAAACACGCACAGAATCAATGATTACGAAAATGAATAAAATGCAAGATATCACATCGTTTTATTCCGCATTAATCAGTCAATAGAAAATGGAAGTTGGCATATTTTCAAATAAGCGTTATTATTGAGAGTTCTGATCAACTTGCAATCAGTACTGTTATTCATTCGATCTTTGGAGATCGCTGAGCCCGATACTTATATTTAGTGATCGGTGGTACATTTTCAATTTCTTTTGTTTTCTCACTTAATTTTTGATTCAGTGGTTCTACTACTCCAGCCGATAAAAGGCTCTGGTATTGTTTAACCACTCATAGGATATGTTGTCTGCTTTTTAATTTAGTCTTTTGGCTGTTACTTGTGATACGCAGGCTTCATAACCGCTGCTCCCAACTAAATACCTTTTTGTTTATTTCGCTCTTCGGTGCATACAATTTTATTAGATCCTGGGACCATACGCCGCTGAATATAGGGGATAAAATAAAGATACAAATATTACTATATCCACCGCCATATGCTTGCCATCTTCGGGATGGTTAAGATTCTGTACTGTACATTTTTACTAATATTGAGTTCTGCTCAACCCGGGGCTACCGCTCATAAACAGTCTCAATCAAACCGAGACTGCAATAGTTCGTATGTGTCGTGCTCGGTCGTTTCCAAAGGTCCATTATCATACTCTTTTTTGGAAAAGAGTGAAACAATTATGCAAATTGAAAGCTGTTCTGAAACGGACATGGAAGCCGCAATTTTGAGAACTATTGCATCATAGTTCTAAATTATCAAAATATAGTATATTTTTGTTCATAATAATTTACTGATATAAAATCAAAGCAGCTATATTTAAAATGGTATACATTGTGTAAGTATACATTATATTATCAGTTCGGAATTTTGCATGCTTGTGCAGTGATTTTCTTTTTTCTTTTCTATACTTATAAGTATGTTATATGTGGTAATGTAGAACTATGACATCATAGTTATCAAGGGGGCGGCTTCCAAATCCGTTTTAGAACAACATCCATATATAAAAGTAATTTAAGAACTCTTTTTTCGACAAGGATGACCGGACAGGCTGTGGACCCGATAATGACGTCTACCTAAAGCCCAAAAGGACGGTGACGTTTGATGTTTGCCTACAATCTTGTCTTGTCGTGCCCTCAATTGTTTATTCTCCTGTTGTCTGCCAAGTGATTGAGTACCTTCTTTTTTGCTTCCTCGGTAATTGTTTTTGTATCTATATAAATACGATAATCTTTGTGTTTTACTTATATTGCTTGTTAATGCTGCCTTGTTGAATAGAGAATAGTTCATGGCGGGGATTTCTTTATTTACACTGTCCCGTTTTATTGGGATGACAGTAGATTGAGTGTGACGTTTTTGTGCACCCTAGAACCTGGTATAAACCCCCCACTTTTGACCACTCACCGTTCCAAGGCGTTAGCTCTATTGTCAACCCTTTTTGTGTTTGTGACGTCATATGACTTTATTCCTTATTAACATTGCAATTCATGTTTGTAGTTTTTCGTGTTTTCGGGCTGACTGTGAAAACTGCATTTCCTGTTCGACTTTATACTTATTTTCAAATAGTCATATTTTCTTCGTTTAGTCTTCGATTTTGTTAAATGGTATCTCGGTTACCTTGTTTAAAAATTTGAAAAAAAAGGTATTCAAACTATATGTATCTTTTGTGTTTAATTTTTGTGAAAATAAAAGTTGTTTTCAGATGAAAACATAATATATCAATATTCAACGTTACCAAAAAACGAATATATAGAGGATATTTGTTCGGTTAGAGTGAATAAAGGATTTATCTTCATCTCGAAGTGAAAAAACTTATATGCTAGTTTTCTCACTTCGAGATGAAAATAAATACTATATTCACGACAAACCAACACAATTAATATACTATTTATTATATACTCACAATCTTAAAAGCTATGCAGAAAAAATATAATGCGCCAAACCAATGTCAACAACGTCAACAACGACAACAGCGGCATTATGTCATTTTCGGTATTTCACACGTGAAATGCAAACAATGAAAGTAAAAGTTTTATTTTAAACATGAAATCCACTATTTCACTGGAAAACATATAATACAATATAAGATAATTAAAAAATTGAAACGTTGTTTCAATCTGAATTTCTATTTTTGGCATTTTAAAAGCACACGCCTGGTCTAAACTAAGCGTTTAATTCAAGACAATCGTCCAAGTAACAGATGATTTGTGAAAATAAAATCTGCTTTGCCGAACACTGAATTAACACTGTCGGTAACGGTGAATGTTTTAGGCAACCGGGTGATTTCCTTTACTTTATTATGCACAGGAATATTCATTTGTCTGCCGAGCTCTGCTTGGCATAACATGGTGTAGGCAAACAACTGTTAGCTGACAATATACAAAAGTAGGTATTAAAATCGAAAGTTCTGGTTGATTTGACCTTATCTGTAATTAGAAAGGAAGAGATCACATGTTTTAGCAACATTGTCATAGTAAATAGGATATTCTAGTAGTCTACTACCTGTTGTGTCGGCTGCAGCAGGTTGGTTGTTACAACTTCACCCTAGGTCCAACCATTCTCTAGTTATTGTTCGGACATCGTTTGTGACACAGACAGACAGACAGACCTACAGACAGACAGACGACTTTGTGTGGGGGAGCCATAATAATACTGTTGCATTTATCATTCGAGATTACGAACCGCTAGTTTTAAACCCACAGTCAATTTAGTATAGATTGACACAACCTGAATCTCTGGTGGTATGATTGGAACAAGGTAATACAATAATCAGACATTTTTTTTATTTTTTTTTTAGAAATGTAGTTATGCTTTTATCGGATTAGAACGATAGAATACACACATCTTCTTTGCAAAAATTGCACTCTTTAAAATCAAACGCCTTTCAGCTGAAATGTTTTTAATCTAAATTCAATTAAGGAATCCAATATAATTTTGCTTAAGTATCTATTTTTGTCGAGAATGAACGAACTTAAATCTGTTAAAAATAATCGTGTACGTGACGCGATGCTGTTATCGTCTAATGTACTTATATCTGTTTCCGCAATACTTCTGTGCTCCGATATCGTGCACTGTCAGTTACGCGTACATTTTGTAATTAAAGTTACAACTGAAATCGTACAATGTCAGTTACGCGTACATTTTGTAATTAAAGTTTCGATTCCAATTTGAGGTAATTAATTTGTTATTCCAAATCGGATTTTACGATCGACTTTTTCGTACCGCAGACTACAGATGAAACCTCCGAGATCCTATTTTATTGAATTAATTTGAAGTTTTTTTCGTTCTGGATGTAACGAATATGTTTCTTGATTTAAAAAAATGTCTCTTAAAGGAACTATTTTATTATTTTCATCCAATGACTCTCGTCCAGCGGGTACACATGTGCAGTTAGGCCTTATCATCACGGCCGAAGGAGTTTCACTAACTCATATTGCGCGAGTGAGAATTTATTCAGTAACTATAAATGTGTCAATGGGACACGGATGCCCGCATTGAAAACAAACCGGAGAAATATGTTAGTCCCGTATTATAAGTTCCTTTTTGACGCAAAAAATCGACATGCACACTTTGACATCATAGGTAAGCATCAAGTAAAGTTTCAAAACAATCGGTTGAAAAATGTGGGAGACACACACACTTTTCGGGACTGACGGACACTCGGACGGACGGATGGACGGACACGAACAACGCACAAACGGTATATGTCCGGAAATCTCAAACATCGATGGCTAACCATATCGGTATAGTTTGCCTGTATATTAATCATTTTATTCATAATCTGTCAATACATATTTCGGAGTATCTGAACAACTCACTGATACTATTTAAATCAATGTCAAAGTTGAAAGTCCCATCAATGTTTCTTTTGAGCCCCACCAGTATCGACCAAAGTCAACCACAAACACGCACAGAAACAAACAATAACTACAAACATGAAGAAATGGCAAGTTATGTCATTACAAACGTAAAAATAGTTGACAATAGGACTATGCCTTGGAACGGTTAGCGGCGGAAAAGACCGCTTGGGCGTTTAAACCAGGTTCTAGGGTGCACTCTTACCCTATTGTCATACCAATAAACGGGACAGTGTAAATAAAGATATCGCCGCCAGGCTATTTTCTATAAAAAAGACAGGATAAGGCAGCATTAATAGGCAAAATAAGTAAAACACATAAATGATCACGTATATATAATATTAAGAAAGAAATATAAAAAGATCGGACAGGGAAAGTAGCATTCAAAGAGGACAATCAACCACAAAACACAGAAACAAACACGCAAACAGACAAACAAGAAGGCAAAAGTAATAATAAATGCAAACGACATCACAAACACAAAAGGGTTGACAATAGGGCTACCGCCTTGGAACGGTCAGTGGCAAACTAGGCCACTGGGGGTTTAAACCGGTTCTAGAGTGCACCAAACCTTTACCCTACTTCATCCCATTAAAATAGGACAGTGTAAATAAAGAAATCCCCGCAATGAAGAAGCCTAGAAAGCCACAAAATAAGTACTTAGTGAGTTGGCAGAAGCCAAAGCAACAAGAGAACACACCGTTTAAGGTACGACGACATGATTTAAGACAAACATCAAACGTTACCGTCCCATCAGGATTTACTTAGACGTCATCATAGCATCCACAGTCTGTCCGGTCATCGCATAAGTAAACCCAATTATTTATATTATTTGAAAGAACACATTTATTTTAGTGTTGTTCAAGAGGAATAGATGGAGAAAGAAAATCCCTAACTGATAATGTTTGCATTAAAGGGACACTATCCGTAAGTAAGCAGATATTGAGCATAACAAAATAACTGTCTGACTTTTATTCATTGAAATGTATACATGAAAACATGAGGATAGACCCTAAGAAGTGTGTAGGAAAACATTCGTGAGTTTGAAAAAAAAGTTTTAATTATTAAATGTAAATAAAGTGGGACCCACAATATTTACCTTTTGTGCATTCACGTGGCTTCCATAGCGCATTAGGTTTTCACAATAGTTTGTATTGTGTAATATGTATAGCCCGCTTAGCTCAGTCGGGAGCGAATTCCGACAACTTAACGCTCAAGCACACTTATTTTTACTGCGGAGTTTGAGCTGCGAGTTCAAACCCACGAAGTGGATTTGCTTTTTTTTGTACCGCCATTGAATTCTTTCAAACAATCTTGCTTTTAATTAGTAAATATTGAATAATGTATAATGTTTGCGAACGGTTTGCTAAAAGTTACGGACAGTGTCCCTTTAATGTCGGTTGGGCATGATTTCTTTGTTGGCTTGTATTGTATGAAAATAAGCGCATATGTTTCCTTTACTTATTTTATTACGTGATGAATTTGAAATCAAAAAACTTTAGCAGTATTTGTTTGCTCAAATAGCTTAATAAAAATAGAACGTAATCGTAGTATGTGAAGTATTTGAAAACATTGACATGACTTAGGTTGTTCTTCTTTTTGACTTATAATTTGTGATCGAAGGTACGTATCAGAGTTCTTTCTCATTAAGTTAAAACAGTACATTTTATGTAAAAAACTATGTAAATGTTTGAGAATATTATCATAAACATATTAAACTGTATTAAATAAATGTTCTAGGTTTAAAGTATTAAAAACTGCAAATGATAATTGATAATAACCTCGTTATTATTATGAAAAAATATAATCGAAGTTTTCAAATTTTAAAATGATCTCCTTTTACATCTGATGAATTCTGTAAATATGGTAAATTAAAACTGTTTGTTTTTTTCGCTTTTTTCACAAATATTATTTGAAAACGATGTCCTGCAAATACTTGATAATTATGTCAATTACATTGTTCATGGCCACTGCAGAACATATCCTAGCATTTGTTCAATGGGATTTACCATGTCATTTACTGGCTTATTTATCAGTAAACTTTTAGAGACATAACGAGGATACAAATTGTCGTTTTTATCAAATAACATGGTTTCTGGGAGTGTAATAAAGCCATTACTTATTTCTCGTAATACACTATTGTGTTGCAGATGCATATGAAGACCGAATCACTGTGTTTGTGTACAGTAAAACATTTAATCCCAATTGTTTGCATGGTTTATCATACAATATGTTCATACTCTTTAATTAGTTATCCTTATTTGAAATCTTACTTTATAAAATGCATGTTAGTAACGTTAACTGTGGTTTTAAATGAAAGGAAACTGTTTAAGGAGTATAACGTTATATCGCCAATGGGTATCCGACGATGTATTTGTAGGGCGAACGCGTTACAGTCGCATAACGTAGCTCATGTCAAGAAAACAACAAGACGACGTCACGATTTCTCTTACAAATTGCCACCGTCTACAAGGTATATTGACAAATTAAAGTGAAACTATCATGTCGTTCGTGTGTTATATGATACATAGAATCTTACAATCGTGGCTGCGTATTATTGATTTTAATAAACTCTTACATGAAAATATCACGTAACGTCTCCATTCAGACATCGTTTTATTCAATCTAGACGCAGAGTGTTTCCCTCTATAAGTAAGTGCAATGCTAAGAGGTTCATTTGTAGCAATTATTTTTCTTTCAAGTCCACCATTAAATCAACTGTTAATGGTAGAACATTTAATATATGTCAATCTTCAAATGTTGATTGCCGTACTTCTCACGTCATTTATGTTTTGACTTGAAATGCACCAAGTTGTGGTATAAAATTAAAAGTGCGATTTCGTGAGCGTAAATATAATGCAGGCAATCCCAAAAGGTTAAATAATTACCTGTACCAACACTTTCGTCAGTCAGGCCATAGTTAATGATTTATGATAATGATGCAACCAAAAACTTTAAAATAAAAGCTAGACATATAACAGAACTAAAGTGGATGAAAAACTTGCAGACACCATTTCCATTGGGCCTTAATGACAATATTTATCAACAGGGAAATATTTCAAAACAGCCTTATATTGACAGATTTGCTATATTTCTCATTCGAAAGCGTAAATCTAGGTCTCATGGTTGTAGACGTAATGGTAACATCAAACGGAAATCACGTAATACTATGTCTGTCACTGATTTACATACTATTGTTAAACAGTCTTGGAAGCACTCGATGCTTTCTTGTCTCACCTCTCTATCCATTTCTTTACTTAAGCTTATCGACGAGGAAGCAGAATGTTTTTTCATTCGAACAGATCCTTTGTATATCACTGTTTCCATAATTCAAAGCTATACGCAGCTTGTTCTCAGACCTTATACTGACAAGGAGTCTGATCACGTCAGATATTTTCTAAAAATTCTTTATCTTAATAAGGGCAATGATTTTATTGATTTTATTGATATACCAAGTATTTTTCGAGATAATCGTGTTGCTGATTCTATTCCTAAATATTTCAAACAATCCGAAAATCCTATAATTTGTTATAAGTACAAAATTTTAATATTCTTCAGAAATACGATTTTCACCTACAACAATATAGTGTTTGACCTTGATATAGAAAATAACACTCCTAAGGAATGCAAGTGTAGAACATTTAAATTTTGTTATGCCACGGCCGGTCATGTCATTAATGGTAATTTTGATATTATAGATAAACGTATTCGGCATTTGTTTTCTAAAGGTCTGAAGTGTAGATTGCCTTCTGTGATTGATTTTGATGCATGTCGTGGTCAGATCGCCCAATCCATTGAAGATGTTAGTATTAAATGGTGTCGTAAAGAACATGATGACCCTAACTCGAATTCTACTTGGAAAAATACTATTTTTAATATCATAGATACCCGTATATAGGATATGTTATCTGCTTTTTAGTGTAGTCGTTTGACTGTTACTTGTGATGCGCAAATTCCATTTTGTTTATTTCGCTCTTCGGGGCATAGAATTTTGTTACATACCGGGACCATACGCCGTTGGACATGGACTAATGGCAGTAAAAGTAGCATGTCCACCACCATATGCATGTTATCTTCGGGATAGTTAAAACTATGTACTATTGACTTGATGAATATTGAGTTCTGATTAAACCGGGGCTATGGGCCGTGAACGTTAGCAAGTACATTTCACTACCGTTCATGAACAGTCTCAGTCCAACTGAGACTGCAATATTTCGTATTTATCGTGTTAGGCGTTTCCAGAGGTCAACTCTCATACTCGTTTAACTTCTATACGGCTAACCCCTTCCTACTTCCCCCTAGTCATAGGTTTTATATTTCGAAATTTAAAATCGGAAATCCTGGAATTTCGTAATAAGTTTGTTTTAGTTCCTGCTTATAAAGCAGCTAAAAATATAATTAGTGTGTCACGCCTCCATTACGTCAATGTTTTATCTCAGGAACTCGGGAGTACTAATTCATATATTCCAGTGCAATCTACTGAAGATAATGTTGTTTCGACGCATATCACTCAGTGCAAGATTGTCAAGGCTGGAATAGACCAACTTACAAGGGTTGGAATCGGTCAATGACAGAAAAGGTCGGGGGGAGGAGTGGGGTGGGGTTGACCAATAGTCCTTAAGAATTCAACATATGAATGAGTAGAACATATTTTATAGTTTTAATTAAAGCCGTCATTACGGATACCGCGTTATCCAATGTCTATATGCGTGGCAGTAGTACAGTTGGATAATAGGAATCTCAATTTTTAAAATAATGAATAATTCATCAACGTATGGTGAATGTTGTGGAAATGTTATGGACAACATTTCATCGTTATGTTATCATTCAACATTAACATTAATTTGTTTCTAAAATGTAACAATTAAACATGTTAACACATGTTAGTACATGTATCTCCATTGCGATATAATACCATATTTTCTAAATTTCCCTGATGGCCACAATCCATTCTAATTTCTTTCGTCGTGATGATTACTGGTGACAATGTTTAGCCTAATTATAATTTGTTTACTTGTTACACGCCACTAATTTACAATTGTAATTTCGTCAAAGTAATGCCACCAATACTAACACTGAGCGACACATCACTAACTGAACAGATCAAACCATTGCGTTGATGACACATACATGAACACAAATAATCGATGTTTATATACTGAATTTAACGGGAACACGGCAATCTTGAAGAAGTTAGTTACAAATCATCAAATATATCACCGTGAGTTAAGTCCAGTATCAATTTGAATTAAAAACTTCTAGCATATATTAAGTAAATAAAACATAATTCGCATAGTAAATTTAGGTTTGTGTATTATATATTTATTCAATAACATTACTATTCTTGGCATAAGTATATATGACAATCAAACAGGAAATGTGGCATTCAGGGACAACAGTGCAAACCAAAAACACGCATCGAAACAAAAAACATGATCAAGGGTAACCAAAAGGCAAGGCATATGACATCACACATATACAAAGTTTGCCAATGGGGATACCGCATCTGAACGGTCAATAGCAACGACACATCTAGGAGCAGCACATCGTTACCTCTATATGCTATTGATTATTGCATGTGTTTATTAATTAATTTTGCTTAGCTCTTTATTATAATCAGTCTTCAATAGTTTAAAGAGAAACATAGCAATCGTGACGTCTTTCACAATTAGCCTTTTAAATTTGTTCACAAACTGTATGCACTAGACCTTTCAAACTTTTCTTAAAGTTGTATCTTGAGTGGTACATTGCAACGTGACAAAGCAAATGTGGCTGTAACCTTGATCCTCCAAGCAAGGGGAGATAACGTATTAATATTTACCTTCAACATTTGCGTTTAGGTCACTGTTTCACAATCTGTATGCACTAAGACCTTTCAAACTTTGTTTATAGTTGTATCTTAGGTGGTACAATGCAACGTGACAAAGCAAATATGGATGTGACCTTAACCCTCCAAGCAAGGGGCGGGTAACTTAATAATGTTTACCTTCAACATTTGCGTTTAGGTCACCTTCTCACAAACGTTATGCATTAGACCTTGCAAACTCCGCTTATATGTAATTGTTTCTTGGGAAGTACATAACAACGTGTCAGAAAGCAAATGTGGATGTGACCTTCACAATCCAAGCAAAGGGCAGATAACTTTAATTGTTACATGTACATCACTCTCGTGAACTATAACTATGCACTAGATGCGTTAAGCTTAATCTTTGGAAGACAAAACATTCTATTTTGACATAGTTGTGTCTTGGGTAGTGCATCTTTTTGGACGCATGAATTTCATCTATGACATTGACCTCCTTTTTGGAGCTGATAATTTTTTTGACTTTTTTTGATTTCTTGATCATTATTATTTTTATAGAATGGCATTTTGTTTTTAATCAAATGCACTAAAATGTCATCTCAGCAAACAGTAAACTTCATTGTTTTTAGTTATTAAAATGTTTACAAACTTTCATTTAAACATTATTTGTCTTTATTTTTAAGTCCCGCCCCCGTTAGGCGAGACATGTGAATCCGCGGATTTCTTGTTAAAACAGGATATCCTTCGGATTGATACAATGATGTAATAAGCTAAACGCCATTTGCTAACAAGTACATTTTTCCGCTGGTGTAAGTTAATTAACGCAATTCAAGATTGCAATGTTTTTGTCTTCATGATTAATAAAAAATATATCAAATTATTTCTTGCACATGTACTTCACTTTAGGTCTCTGTGCAATGAACGTTTATGATCGCGTTTTCCGAAGACCCCGGTATTCCGATACTTTCCAATTTTTTATTTAAAATTTGTGCATGTTTTCCTTTTAGTTAAAATGTAGGAGTATACACCTTTGGCCTTCAACTTGATCGTAAATTGATTAAATGAAAACTGATCTC
Source organism: Cyrtodaria siliqua (assembly GCA_037043455.1). Lineage (NCBI taxonomy): Eukaryota > Metazoa > Mollusca > Bivalvia > Adapedonta > Hiatellidae > Cyrtodaria > Cyrtodaria siliqua. The sequence continues at coordinate 189,377 of JAWPHD010001956.1, forward strand.
TGACCTAATGCAAGTTCTACATTTTAAATTAGGAGCAGAACGTAAACACGTATCCGGAGTTTTATAATTAACACTTGGAACAGCTTCTGGCTCATACAGACTTATGGCAGAATCCTTAAATGTGCTTCATATTGCGTCTATTTCCCACCAGGAAATTGAAGACATTACATTTGTTGCCGATGTAAGAACGCAATTTAAAGTATGAATATATGCTAACGTTCTTATCACTGAAACTGACACACTTAAAACGCCAACCAATCGTAAAATAACAACTCATCAATCAAAAATATTATTTTTTTGATTCAGTTGCCAGTAAACTAACAGTAAATGCTAAGCATGTTTGTTTTTGGAGAAGGATAACTAAGTAATGCGAATATAAGCTGTTCAAATCAAGCAACACTTACAAGAATAGATAATCGAAAATAATCGATACAATAAACATAACAGGGTTGACAACAGGGTGCCGCATTGGAAGGTCAGTGGCAGCAAGGCCGCTCGGGGTTTAAAAACATGTTCTTTGATACACTTAGCCCCATTCCTACCATAGTGACATCCCTATTAAACGGGACAGTGTAAATATTTAAGTAAACGTCTTAAATGGTTCTAACATATATACAAATAGAAAATAAACGTTTTAGGGGCTGGCCCTTTTTCAATAATACGTATATTTTTGTAAAAGTCTTTAACGGTTGTATAGGCAGACAAATAGAAAACACACTTTTTGGGGGAGGCATTTTTTGGGTGTAATTAAGGGTCTAAATAGCAAACAAATATAGAAGAAACATTTTAGGTGTTGACTTCTTTTTAGGAGATCTTTAAAACGCATAAAAATAGCAAAAACAAATACCGGCGCATTTTTTTAAAAGTATATGATCAATAGAATAAAAAATAGCTCTTTCATTATACACTGCATCCGCTCTCGACCCATACAGCCCTCGAGATAAAGCTCTCGAGCTTGTTTGAAGTTGTCGGCCCGATACAGGGTTTGATATGAAAATGTCCTCTCAATATTCTCTATATATCGATTGGGTACTGAACACTTATTTATTGGATATATTAACCTTTGAATAGTTTAACTATCCATTTGGTGGCATATTGTGTCGACTCTTCCTGCACTGCTCCAACGCACAATACACAGTGCTATTATTTTGTCGGTTGTTTCTTCAAAGCGTGACTTAAAATTTGGTTAACGTCCGGAATTAGGAATCTCGAGGCGGAAGTCAGTTTGTAATAGGAAGTTGTCGAAATCTTCATCGTCCCATCTTGTGTTTCGAGACATCTTCATCACTTGTCCCATCCTGAGAGCTAAATTGTTTGCGTATATCGCCGTCCATAGTCCAAGGGATCCAACATATGTAAAACATATGTAAAACATGTTGGTTATGTTTCCATTGTTATAGTCATTAGTAGGCAAAAGAAAATCGACTTTATTATTACTTTTGCCTTCTTGTTTGTCTGTTTGTGTGTTTGTTTCTGTGTTTTGTGGTTGACTGTCCTCCTTGAATGCTAATTTCCCTGTCCGATTTTTTTATATTTCTTTAAACTTTCGTTCACCAACAAAACGGTTTCAGCAGCTTTGGGATAAACGGTGTTGGTAATGCGTCAACGTTGCTTGCATGTGGTGAAGGCACGCGATGACTCTTTTCGCAAAAAAATCGCGAGAAGTAGTTCTAGTCAGTTTCATTAAAAACACAGAGGTCTTGACAGGAATGTTGATACCTTAAACTTAAAATTGACAAGGCGTTGATAAGAAAAAGGAACATTATCTATGTTTAATATGGTCATAGAGACTGTGGAATGACCTTATATCAGTTAAACCTTTTGTATCAATGATGTATACAATAAACCGTGTAAAATTATCTCCATTAAAAATAAGGAATGTCATTATACCGTTTTATCTAACATAAATTAAAATACCCAATGCTGATTGGTTATTGAATGGTTTTAAAATCCTATCAAGACCTCTGAAATCACGTCCTGCAACCGTTATGACGTCATTCTAAACGTTGTTAAACGTCAGAAGACATCCAAAACAAAGATTACCTTAATTTAAAAGCAAACAACAAATTGAAATTGTTAAAAACATGATAAAGTTGCAATTTTTCTGCCTATGGTGTTGAGAGTTGAGCATACAATGTAAGATGTGAGGATTTGTTAGTGTTATGTTAAATCTCTTTAAAATGTGTGTATTAAATACATTAAATTACATGTCAGATACGAAATAAACTATTTCCAGCGGGCTTATCATGCTTATATTGTGCGAGATCAAAAGCTGGTGCTTGGGACTTGAAACACATCGAAACCGTGGCCTACTCCCTTGTAGTCGATGATCATTCCAGTCCCGCCCTCCAGGTGTTGATCTTGGACAATATAAAGCCGCTGGAAATATTTATTCCTTGAGTAAAATATGGTTCGCATATATATTCGGAGATCAACCATTGTACGGTGAGTTGAACATGACAACCATTACATACATCTGCATATGCAATAAACATATGATAGCATTCTCATATGAGCGAGAATCAGATGATTCTCATACATGAGATACATATATAAAAGGAGCCACATACTTATGATTCTCATATAAAACCTAGCATGTGATATTTGTATACTAGGAGTTTCAAATCATTTTCATATGATAATAAATTAATAAAAGTTTCGTATATAAAGCGCACGTTTTCATATGATTCTCATAAAACATATTGTTCAACCTGTGTCTTAGTGTCTTATCATGCTTATTATATATCTTACATGAGTGCCTGATTTATGTTGACTTTATTTAGCTTGTTGGATAAAATTAATAAGACTCTCGGCACAGCCTCGCACCGTATTAATGGTATCCAACGAGTTAAATAAATGCAAAATTAACAGGCAAGGATGTAAAATTCTATACATACATACAAAAGAAACAACAACAAAACAAATAACCTAATAAAGAACATGTAATATTGTAGCTGCCTATATACAACGTTTTCGTTTGTTGACGTCGAATGCTTGTATGCTGACGTAATACGTTAATTCGATCTTACCCGTATGACACAGAACAACGGCACTACCTCGTCGATTACCGTAATCCCGTATTTTAAATGGTATCGGAAATCGAGGCAATGCCGATGCACACCGAGCTGAACGGAAATTGCGAACGACGATTTAGCCTTCATTTGCCAATTTATTTCACTAATGTAATATGATAAATATGGCACGGCTTTGTTACACTCCCATACCGCAATGTATGTGATACATTAAAGGTTTTCTATAATAATCTTGTATTAATCCTTTTTATATAAATATCATTAAACAACAACATTATAAAACGTATCATATGAGAATCAAAATTGGCAATAATGGCAAAAATTGCAAAATAGGTAGTGTATACCAGAATATAGCAGGAAATACACCAGTACGCATGCGTTGACAGAAACACGCATACATCTTGGTAACGATGACGTCGTATGTTTGTATGACGACGTGATACGTTGATTCGATATTCTGCGCATGACACCGAACCACGGAACTACCTCGTTGATTACCGCAATTCCGAAGCACACCGAGCTGAACGGAAAAGAACAAACGACGATTTGGCCTCAATTTGCCAATTTGTTTAACTAATGTAATAAGATAAATATGTCATGGCTTAGTTACACTCCCACACCGCAAGTTATGTGAAACTTAAGGTTTTATATAGTAATATATGTCATGGCTTAGTTACACTCCCACACAGCAAGTTATGTAAAACTTAAGGTTTTATATAGTAATATATGTCATGGCTTAGTTACACTCCCACACCGCAAGTTATGTGAAACTTAAGGTTTCATATAGTAATATATGTCATGGCTTAGTTACACTCCCACACCGCAAGTTATGTGAAACTTAAGGTGTTATATAGTAATCATGTACTACTCTTTTTTATATAAATATCATATTTTAATAGATATCATTTCAAAGTTGGCAATAATGGCAAAAATGGCAATATCGGTATTGTATACCAGGATATTGCAGGAAGTATAACAGTGCGCATGCATTCGCCTCATCTTTTTCGAAATCGTAAGACAGAAACATGCACACATCTTGGGGTCCACGAATGTGTTTGCGTTGGGAACAATAATATGATTATTTTAGGCTATGGTAAAATGACAATTTAAGTATGTACACAGACTGAGTATGATTGACGCTGTTGGTTTTAAAATGTCTTAAATTCAGATTTTGTGTTCCTTTTACCATAAATATTTCCTTGAAACTGTAATAAATAATGCATAAGATATAAAAATAAAGTAATGGTATAGTGTATATTTGGCTAAGCTAGGTCTGGTCCATATAGAGTGTGTTGTTCTCTTGTAATAAGTTTCGTCGGTGCGTTCTTGGGCAAGACACTTTCCCTTAGCCTCGACAGTCGGTTGGGGACGTAAACCGGGCGGTCCTGTGTATCGGTCTATCCTCCGAGCACGTTAAAGAACCATAGGAATCAAATTGATAACAATGATAATAAGAGTAGAGAACTGTTCCCGGATTCCTATGTATCCCTCCCCTCTCTCTGGGGCGGCTCTAAATAACCTATACTGTGTTTATGAGCCGTTAAAACAACATTCAATTCAATTCTCTTGTAATTAAATACACTCTTTAAATCATGGATTATAGTTCAACACTGACTGAAGGGGCTCAATAGGCATTACAAGACAAAGGTTACGTACGAGTTACGAACACAAACGTTTGCAATGTGCACAGTTGGCTCAATGCGTTAAGGTAAAACACGCCGAGTGATAAACTTGAGCAGGTAAACAAGTAGGAAAACAAGAGCTAAAAGTAAACTAAAATGAAACGGTGATAATTATGCATTATTTTAAATAAACTGAAGAAATCTATACATCAAACAACTGCTTAATTCTTGTTGTATTACATATATATTGCACAATTCATCGGACATTTGTAATTGACGCTTTGTTCGTATGTACTTCTATCGAGGTAGATATAAGAATCTAAAAGAATATGAAGCATTTAAGAATCACAGTAAATCGAGCAATAATTACAAAGACGAAGAAAAGGCAAGATACGGCATCACAAGTATAAAAGGGATGATAATATGGCTACCGCATTGGTCAGTGGCAAAGAGGTCCCTGGGAAGTTAAACCAGCTTCTAGGGTACACCAGAACTCACTCTTGCTCTATTAGCGTTAGTTCGTTTTTAGCCATTGTTAGGAAATCTTACACGAGTTTCATATTTTGACAAAACATTTGCGAATATTAAAGGAATGAGGAACCGTGTTTGTCTATTCCTTATCTGAACTCGAAACATCAATGGCAGTTGCATTAATTACCTTCGACTACTGTAGCATTTTGTTTTAATATAAATCTTTTGACATGATCTGCAGTTGAATTATTTATAGTAGCGTTAGTGTCATCTATAGTGTGATTAACAAACGTGAATGACGTCACTTAATACTCTTATTGGCGAGTTATTTTGATGGTTAAAATTGTGTACTATTGATTTTATGAATATTGAGTTCTGCTCAACCCGGAGCTAGAGGGCGTGAGCGGTAGCTAGCATATTTCACTACCGCTCATGAACAGTCTCAACGAGTTTGCGTCGTATTATGCGTAGTTTTTATTAAATCACAGCTAATGTAGTTTCGATGAATAATAATAGCATACGTTTAAAGTAGCTATCCCTCCAACAACAGCCAAATCTTACAACATATGTACAGCGTTTCTAAATCTACTGATGACGATACGATATATATATATATATATGTGTGTCTTACAGTAGTGTTATTTTTTACTGGTCCTTTGGGACCAACGAGCCCAATATAGGTGGCTTTAAAGTTGAATACCGCTTGGGCCGGTGCTAGGGGGAGTGAGAAGTGTTGCTTCTTTCGTTACTTCTCATGAACAGACTCAATAAAACCGAGTCTGCTGCTTTATTCTCTGAATTGTGTTTGTTGCTCTCAAAGGATCACCTTTATCAGTATTTATTACATATTTCGAGAATCCAAACTCTATAGACAAAATATAAACGGCTATAACCAGCGAAGACTAACACCCCATACCCCAAAAACACGAGCGTCGAATTAAGAGGTACCAACACGTAATTCATTTTACGCACGGGTTTTTAGTGTTTTGTCGGTATTTTGGCGGGTTATTAATGGCGGAATAATTAGTCAAATTTATGACAAGAGAGACGATTTTAATTTTGATATTGTTAATTATTCCCATTTAGATGGGAATGTTCCCCGAAAAACTTCTTATGCGGTCTATGTGTCTCAACAAGAGCTTGTACACGAGTTGAGGACTTTCATATTCGTAATATTTGTATAACTAAATAGCTACTCAATCAGGGCTACCGTTCCAATAAACTTCGTAAATCCTTCGCAAAATTTTATTATCGTAACCCCGATCTTCTTTCCAAATATAAAAGTAATTTAAGAACTCTTCTGCTACAAGGACTATCACAACCTGATTTATACACTGACGTGATTTACAAACTTCGTAAGATCCTTGGTCATGATCACATTCATACTATCCCTGTTAAACTTGTTGACACTATTATTTTGCAACGCACTGCATGCCTGTTGGTGGACCATTTTACAGTTCAACAGAATGCTTTCTCTTTAATTGTGCGATGACCGGACAGGCTGTGGACCCTATGATGATGTCTACCTAAAACCCAAAAGGACGGTGACGTTTGATGTTTGTCTGCAATCTTGTCTTGTCATGTCCACAATGGTTTATTCTCTTGTTACTATGGCTTCTGCCAAGTCCTTGAGTACCTTCTTTGTGGCTTTCTATGCTATTTATGTATTTATATTTATACACGAGTATCTTTGTGATTTACTTATTTGCCTACTAATGCTGCCTTGTTGGTTAGAGAATAGTTCATGGAGATGGTTTCTTTATTTAAACTGTTCCGTTTTATTGGGATGACAGTAGGGTAAGTGTGAGGTTTGGTGCACCCTAGAACCTGGTTTAAACCCAGCACCTTTTTTGCCGCTGACCGTTCCAAGGCGGTAGCCATATTTTCAACCCCTTTGTGTTTGTGATGTCTTATTTGGCATTTTATTCATCTTTAAATTTGTTCTTTGTTTCTGTGTGTATTTGTAGTTGACTGTCGTCCTTGCATGCTGCTTTTCCTGTTCGATTTTTATATCTATATTAACTTGTCTTATCTTATCTTATCTAACCTTATAGTATATATGTCTTTTTATTATTACTTTTGCCTTCTTGTTTGTCTGTTTGCGTGTTTGCTTCTGTGTTTTGTGGTTGGCTGTCCTCCTTGAATGCTACTTTCTCTGTCCGATCTTTGTTTTATATTTCTTTGTTAAAGTGGGAAAAAATAGCAGATAAAATGCAAATATCAAATAATCTTGTTAAAGAATATGAAAATAAAGTTGTTCAAAAAGGACTAGAAAAAAGAGCTAGTAGTGAATTATACAAAGAAATATTTAAACCGTTAACTAGCGAAATTAAAGAGCAGTCGGAACAGTTAACTAAGCAGTTGTCTACCCTTCCAGAAATAAGTCAACAATTAGCTACTCTTCCTAGAGCTATAGGCGATGAAGTACGAGAAAGAGAAGCGTATCAGGGAATACCTCAGTTATTTGCTGAAGAGACTCATAAAACAGTTGAGCATACCGAACAGGTAATTATGATTGATCCAGATGCTGAAATAAATAAATATGTAATGGGTGTGTATAATATGCCCTTACCGACAACGGCGGTTGAGGATAAATTAGATTTTGAAGATTTAATTTAACATGCTAATGATTGGATCCAACAAACTGGCCGCGAAAATGCTCTTTTTACTAACCATATTAAAATTTAAAAGAATGCAACCATGAAAGAAAAACATAAACTAGGTAAGGAAGCTCTAAAGAAAAATTCAGAATCCATAACATATTATAGAGAAAGAATTAAACGTATGAGTAGTAATCAAGCTTTATTTTCAGGCAAGGGATTGTAACAAAATAGAAATGCTTGTAAAGTCGGCAAAGATGGCCACTAACGGGGGGACTTAAACATAAAAGATAAATGATATTTAATTGAAAGTTTGTAAACATTTTAATAACTAAAAACAATGGCTTTACCGTTTGCTAAGATGACATTTAATGCATTTGTTTAAAAATAAAATGCCATTCTATAAAAACATTTGCTTTATGACACGTTTTAATGTACTACCCAATAAAGAACTATAAGCGAAGTTTGAAAGGTCTAATGCTTAAAGTTTGTGAGAAAGTGACCTAAACGCAAATGTTGAAGGTACAAATTATTTAGTCATCTGCCCATTGCTTGGAGAGTCAAAGTCACATCCACATTTGCTTTGTCACTTGCAATGTACCACTCAAGATACAACTATAAGCAAAGTTTGAAACGTCTTAGTGCATACAGTCTGCGAGAAATTGACCTCAAAGCAAAAGTTGAAGGTAAAAATTATTAAGTTATCAGCCCTTTGCTTGGAGGGTCAAGGTCACTTCCAAATTTGCTTTGTCACGTTGCAATTTACAACTATAAGCAATGTTTGAAAGGTCTAGCTAGAGCATACAGTTTGTGAGAAAATAACCTAAACGCAAAACGTGAACGTTGATGCCTGCGCCGCCGCCGCCGCAGCCGGAAAAGCGACATCTTTGTCTCTTTTTTCTTCGAAAAGGCGAGACAAAAATGAATAAAAGGCAAATTAAGACATAAAGTCTACAAATCAGTAGTCTTGTTACTTACTGGTCCTTTGGGATCACTAATCTCAATATGTGTGGCTTTAACGTCGAATAACGATTAAGCCAGTGCTAGGAGGCATGAGAGGTGTTGAAATACATTTTCTCCCATTTCTGCTCATGTGAGATAGGCATTTTCCTCATGTGAGATTATAAGTATCCATCATGAGTATCCATGTGAGATAGGTAAATCTCACCCGAGGGTCAGAATTGTAACCAGGGACGAGGCTCTGCCGAGTTCCTGGTTGCAATTCTGATCCCGATCTCAAATGGATAAACTCATGGTGGATTGTTTTTCTTGAATATCAATGACAATTTGTGCATCGACGTCACCAATAACTAACATTTTAATGTTTTTTAACACAATGACGTCATGCATCTGTTCACGTTATTGACGTCATTATTGTTGCGCGTGAATTTTATCTCGACCCTAGGGTGAGATGGAAATATCTAGCCCCGGTAAAATTACCGATTTCCTTGTCCGGTATGCAAGAAATCTCTATTTTACATGACATGTGACTTATGACGTCATGACGTTACGTCGACGTCGCCTTATTCTGGCGTTAAAACAGCAAAGTCATTGATTTTATGCCAGTAATAAACACATAATGGGAGAAAAATAATCCATCATGAGTGATCCATGTGAGATAGGTAAATAACACCCTCGGGATCAGAATTGCACCCAGGCACTCGGCAGATCCTCGTCCCTGGTTGCAATTCTCTATCTCACATGGATTCTCATGATGGATTCTTATAATCTCTCATGAACAGACTCAATAAAACCGAGTCTACTATTTGTATCTATTGTTTGTGTTCGTTGCTTCCAGGGGATTTCCTTTTCAGTATGTTTCCCTTAAATAACCGAATGCGCCATGCTTTGGAAAACATGAAATAACAAATCAAAATCAGCCTACAAAGAGGCATTCGATTATGGTATAGCTCAGTGATTCAATGTGTCCATAGTAACGAAGTACCGGCTCAACTACTATATTCGATTCGTTACGTTTGCAATATTATACTAGAAATTAACATTTAAAAAAAAACGTATAACTTCGTCTATGTCTACATTGACGCTATTATTTTTCGACGTCATCAAACCGTTGGGTTCAAAATAAGCATTATTATTAGTTATTTAGATTCTTCACAGGACTCGCACATAATATTTACCCGAGCAGTCAGGCGAGTGGGAACATATTTTTCAGGCAGGGAAAGTTGTTACAGTAACTACTTTATTAAAAAAAAATAAAAAATAAAAAAATAATAAAAAATCCCCGTAACGTGCCTCATATTTCAGTATGAACACTTGATTTCGCTAAAATACATACATTATAATAACTCGATATCACTAGTGTGACAGACGGCAATATGTTGCTGGATCTTTTATTTTCCTCCTAGTTGGAGGTTAGTTTTATAATGTTCGCTGTTAGTTATCTACAATACAAGTAACTGTAAACTGCACTTATGTACGACGTGATCTGTTTATTGTAAAAAATTTGGATCTAGTTGAAAAGATTTCAGACCTAAAAGCTTATATAGAAGACAATAAAAAATATGTTGAAGATGGACACGTTTTATTCAAGGACACTCGGTAAAATAACGGTGATTGTTATGGTTATCATGATTATAATGGTATATAATTTACTTAATTTACAAAAACAGAGTGGAATAGAACAAAACACTCAAGCTAAAATAGTTTCATCTTCATATCAGGAAAAGGACAAAGATGAAATCATAACAACGGCCTCAAATAATGCAACGGGTATTGATGAAAAAAAGCTACCACAGAGGAATGATGTTGCACATTCGAAAAAACAAAAACAAACACAAGTACGTGCAATTCACTATGACGAGAAGCTTCTGCGTTCAGAAATTGAGAAATTACACGATTCTCGTTATCGGAAACCAGCAGATGAGGAATGCATTCAACGTGACCCACAATGTATCGTGATCGGGATAAAAAAATGTGGCACCCGCGAATTGATTGATTTCACAAAATTGCATCCTAATATTGTATTCAAAGGTGGACATTCATATGAATACAATTATTTCAATAAGCGTAATCCAACTAAGAGACCCAAGGAGGACATGCCGTGCAGTTATTCAAACCAGATAACACTCGTAAAACATGCTGCCTACTTCACAATGGAAGGCGTGGCCGAGAGACTGTACAACTTCAATAAAACATTGAAATTGATTTTATTGGTTCGTGAACCCATTCAAAGACTGATTTCTGATTTCACGTTTAAGTATTTTTTCCAGGGGAAATCATTTTCAGGTAAACAAAACTATTCTGCTATGCCAGCTTTTGACGATAAAGTTGTAGACCCAACTACAGGCGAAGTTAGAACGAGCAAGATTGAAATAAAATTATCTACGTACGACATCCCAATGCTGAGATATTTGGAGTACTTTTCCCTCAAACAGATACTTATCATCGAGGCTGAACAATTTAAAAAAAATCCAGCAGGAGTTATGTATCAATTTGAGGATTTTCTTGGACTGGAGCACGTTATTAAGAAAGATGACTTTGTTTATAACGAAGAAAAGCAGTTCTACTGCATAAAATCGGCTGACGGAATGGCCTGCTATGATCAAAACAGAGGAAGAGTAGAACGGAAGGAAATGCAATCGGAAACTCGTAAAAAGCTGACGGAATACTTCAATCAACATAACGAGAACTTCTTCAACATTATTGGCCAAAGGTTCGACTGGTGAATACTAATTGGAATGAATAAATGAATGAATGAATGAATGAATTTGCGGCACGTCGACACATAAATAGGTCATAGTGTGCGCAAAAACTGATGAAAGATGAAGAAATGAAGTAGTAATTAAAAAGTAATGAACATATTATAATACTAATTGGAACAGGGTGTATTTTTAGTATACTTATGTCTTGTGGTGTATTAGTGTTTTTTAGACTGCCAAGGCAGTCTTATATTGTATATTTCGTATATTTTGACATTAACTCAGGCCCATTCCTGGAGCTTTATCAAGGTTTATGTCAGTGGATCAAAATTACTTGAAACCTTTGTAAAAAAATGTCAATGGCAAAACAAGGTTTGTTTCTGGTCTTCCGACCGACCGTATTTCTTAAGCCACGTCCCTTAACTTTTTGGGGGACCCAAAAAACATAAACATATATATTATTTAAAGTGTTTTAAAGCGTGGAAGTATCAGATGTATTGTGGACCACCTATTTAAACTATATATATATTCTACCTACCTTAATACGTTGGGGAACAACACCAGAAACAGACCTATATATATTTTTTGTGAGTCCAAATCACTTGCAAATTATGTACGTGTTCTTTACAATTACTAAAAATCGGGATGCATCCTGGGGCATGTATTTGTGATGCATCATGGGGCATGTTTTTGCGATGCATCCTGTGGGCATGTATTTGTGATGCATCCTGGGATATGTATTTGTGATGCGTCCTGGGGCATGTATTTGTGATGCATCCTGGGGTATGTATTTGTGATGCGTCTTGGGGCATATATTTGCGATGCATCCTGTGGGCATGTACACTGGCCAAAAGATCTAACTAGACCCCTAATACTATTATAAATAACTCAACTAATTTTCAAGGTATCGTGATAAAATTTTATACACAGCTTTATCAATCAATTATACACAGACTGTGGAAATTTCATAAAAAATCCATTGACTAAAAACTAAAAATTTTAACATTTTTAAAAATGACCCACGAAATCAAAAGTCACAGATTTATGAAAAATCAGTCAGTATTTAGTGTGGCCGCCGTTTGCTTGTATTACTGCATTTAAACCCCCAGCGGCCTTTTTTGCCACTGACAGTTCCAAGGCGGTAGCCCTATTATCAACCTTTTTGTGTTTGTGATGTCTTATTTGGCCTTTTATACATCTTTAAATGTGTGTTCTTTGTTTCTGTGTGTGTTTGTTGTTGACTGTCGTCCTTGAATGCTGCTTTTCCTGTTCGATTTTTATATCTATATTTCCTCACATAAAGATTCATAGTCCGATGAGGACTCGAACACACAGCGGCTAGAGGCAAGTGATTTCAAGTCAGAGACTCTGACTACTCGGCCACGGAATGAATAATGTTAACTCCATGAGACAGAGATGTTTGGCAGTAATACAAGCAAACGGCGGCCACACTAAATACTGACTGATTTTTCATAAATCTGTGACTTTTGATTTCGTGGGTCAGTTTTAAAAATGTTAAAAGTTTTAGTTTTTAGTCAATGGATTTTTATGAAATTTCCACAGTCTGTGTATAATTGATTGATAAAGCTGTGTATAAAATTTATCACGATACCTTGAAAATTGGTTGAGTTATTTATAATAGTATTAGGGGTCTAGTTAGATCTTTTGGCCAGTGTATTTGTGATGCATCCTGGGGCATGTATTTGTGATGCGTCCTGGGGCATATATTTGCGATGCATCCTGTGGGCATATATTTGCGATGCATCCTGTGGGCATGTATTTGTGATGCATCCTGGGGTATGTATTTGTGATGCATCCTGTGGGCATATATTTGTGATGCATCCTGGGGCATGTATTTGTGATGCATCCTGGGGCATGTATTTGTGATGCATCCTGTGGGCATATATTTGCGATGCATCCTGTGGGCATATATTTGTGATGCATCCTGTGGGCATATATTTGCGATGCATCCTGTGGGCATATATTTGTGATGCATCCTGGGGCATGTATTTGTGATGCATCCTGGGGCATGTATTTGTGATGCATCCTGGGGTATGTATTTGTGATGCGTCTTGGGGCATATATTTGCGATGCATCCTGTGGGCATGTATTTGTGATGCATCCTGGGGCATGTATTTGTGATGCGTCCTGGGGCATATATTTGCGATGCATCCTGTGGGCATATATTTGCGATGCATCCTGTGGGCATGTATTTGTGATGCATCCTGGGGCATGTATTTGTGATGCGTCCTGGGGCATGTATTTGTGATGCATCCTGGGGAATGTATTTTGGCAACATTGCGTGTCTTTCAAAACAACATTGCATACTGGAAACTGAGAGAGGATATTAAAATTGGTTAATGGTGGTTAATTTCTTATTTTTCTTAGTAGAACGTTTTTTGCAGTTTTACACACACAATACTTGGATGTTTGACATTTGACATATGCTAAAATTAACTGCCTCGGCAGAATATTAACCACTGTCTTACGATTTACGATACATTTACCAGTCAGGGAAGATGAGCCTATGTCGCATGTGAAATAATAATCATAAAAAAATATGTCACATGAATTGCATCTGCCATAAACAAAACTGTCCGTTATTAGATTATTCTCTATTTAACAACGTTACATCCTTTGCGTACATTAATTTAATGTTCATAACATAGGCTAAGTGATAATGCTGAAGTAAACTAAATCCATAAATTAAGCGATTAGTTTTAACGCAAGACTGGTGGCGACATGAACTTAATATTATTAATCATTTAAACGATCAATTTTGACACAGGAATTGTGAGGCGGTGACCTTAATCTTTATCTTCGGTTTCATTACGTGGTCCGAGTATTAACTTTCATACCCCATCCAACCCCCTTCTCCAGGGTTGGCTGGGGTATGTAATAAAACCTTAATTTCGGCTTAAAAAGGTTGCATATCGTAAAATTTAAACATTTAATAGTTGATTTTAAACGGGTTATAACATTGTTTCAGTAAATAAATGTTTTTAAACGGGTTTTATTGCCGAAATGTTCGGTATAAAATTCTCCGAATATAAGCTTTCCCATCATTTAATGGAATTAGAGCGGAACCACGTAATGTTAGCAATACATTTTATCGCAGAACCTTTAGTGCCGTTGTCCTAGTGTACGAAGTTTGGCTTAGTAGTCCATGTCCAGAGATCGTGCGTTCTATCCCAGCAAGGACAGAATTTGGATTAATTTGGATTTATTATCGGAGTTCTTTTGGATGACTTTAAAATGCTAACCAGCCCATGCACTACAGCGAGGGCACAAACACGCTTGTATGCCCGCAGGACATAAACGTCTTAATAAATACCAAGTAGTGCACATTGTACTTGTATATTTAGTGCAATAATTTTCCAGATAGAAAGCTTGTGTCTTTCGGGGCTGGAACACACTATATTATAATCAAATAACTTTACATTCACAGATTTGAACATACCTCAATAGGTGTCATTGTAAAGTCATACATTAATTAAACTTACCTGATGTTAATGTTTATTGAATTAGGAGAGAAATAGGACTTCATCTCAAAACAATTGTATCTCCATGTTTATTGCACCTCGCACAAAATCCTAGAAATTTCATTGGTTTAGAGCGGTCACATGGTGACCCTCTATTATTCTATAGTGTGTCAGTAGATTTCATAGGGAGTCACTAAACAATATAGACTACAATTCCGATTCAACGTTTAAATAATTTGCAAATAGTTATATAAGGCGTTAGTAACAAACACAATAAGTAAATTAATAATGCGTTGCTTTAAAATAGCGTTATCGTTGTTTTGCATGTTTTCTGACGACGTTAAGTAATAGATAGAGTATGGTTTCATTGAGTTGGTTCATTTAAACAACACGAATGATAACAAGTAACGTACTGAATAACTTTACCCTTCTTAACACGTATGATAACCAGTTATGTGCTGAATAACTTCACCCTTCTTAACACGTATGATAACCAGTTATGTGCTGAATAACTTCACCCTTCTTAACACGCATGATAACAAGTTACGTGCTGAATAACTTCACCCTTCTTAACACGTATGATAACCAGTTATGTGCTGAATAACTTCACCCTTCTTAACACGCATGATAACAAGTTACGTGCTGAATAACTTTACCCTTCTTAACACGAATGATAACAAGTTACGTGCTGAATAACTTCACCCTTCTTAACACGTATGATAACCAGTTATGTGCTGAATAACTTCACCCTTCTTAACACGCATGATAACAAGTTACGTGCTGAATAACTTTACATTTCTTAACACGAATGATAACAAGTTACGTGCTGAATAACTTCACCCTTCTTAACACGTATGATAACCAGTTATGTGCTGAATAACTTCACCCTTCTTAACACGCATAATAACAAGTTACGTGCTGAATAACTTTACCCTTCTTAACACGCATGATAACAAGTTACGTGCTAAATAACTTCACCCTTCTTAACACGTATGATAACCAGTTATGTGCGACATAACTTCACCCTTCTTAACACGCATGATAACAAGTTACGTGCTGAATAACTTCACCCTTCTTAACACGTATGATAACCAGTTATGTGCTGAAAAACTTCACCCTTCTTAACACGCATGATAACAAGTTACGTGCTGAATAACTTCACACTTCTTAACACGCATGATAACAAGTTACGTGCTGAATAATTCAAAATTCTAAACTAAGTTATGTGCTGAATAACTTCACCCTTCGCAACACGCATGATAACAATTTACGTGCTGAATAACTTCACCCTTCTTAACACGAATGATAACAAGTAACGTGCTGAATAACTTCACCCTTCTTAACAAGAATGATAACAAGTTACGCGCTGAATAACATCACTCTACTTAACAAGAATGATAACAAGTTACGTGCTAGATAACCTTATCCTACTTAACACGCATTATAACAAGTTACGCGCTGAATAACATCACTCTACTTAACACAAATGATAACAAGTTACGTGCTGAATAACTTTACCCTTCTTAACACGAATGATAAAAAGTGACGTGCTGAATAACGTTACCCTTCTCAACACGAATGATAACAAGTTACGCGCTGAATAACTTCACTCTTCTTAACACGCATGATAACAAGTTACGCGCTGAATAACATCACTATACTTAACAAGAATGATAACAAGTTACGCGCTGAATAACATCACTCTACTTAACAAGAATGATAACAAGTTACGCGCTGAATAACATCACTCTACTTAACAAGAATGATAACAAGTTACGTGCTGGATAACCTTATCCTACTTAACACGCATGATAACAAGTTACGCGCTGAATAACATCACTCTACTTAACAAGAATGATAACAAGTTACGCGCTGAATAACATCACTCTACTTAACAAGAATGATAACAAGTTACGCGCTGAATAACATCACTCTACTTAACAAGAATGATAACAAGTTACGTGCTGAATAACTTTACCCTTCTTAACACGCATGATAACAAGTTACGTGCTGAAGAATTCAAAATTCTGAATATGAATGATAACAAGTTACGTGCTGAATAACTTTACCCTACTTAACACGCATGATAACAAGTTACGTGCTGAATAATTTAAAATTCTGAATATGAATGATAACAAGTTACGTGCTGAATAACTTTACCCTTCTTAACACGCATGATAACAAGTTACGTGCTGAATAACTTCACCGTTCTTAACACGCATGATAACAAGTTACGTGCTGAATAACTTCACCGTTCTTAACACGCATGATCACAAGTTACGTGCTGAATAATTCAAAATGCTGAATATGAATGATAACAAGTTACGTGCTGAATAACTTTACCCTTCTTAACACGCATGATAACAAGTTACGTGCTGAATAACTTTACCCTTCTTAATACGCATGATAACAAGTTACGTGCTGAATAACTTCACCGTTCTTAACACGCATGATCACAAGTTACGTGCTGAATAATTCAAAATGCTGAATATGAATGATAACAAGTTACGTGCTGAATAACTTTACCCTTCTTAACACGCATGATCACAAGTTACGTGCTGAATAATTCAAAATGCTGAATATGAATGATAACAAGTTACGTGCTGAATAACTTTACCCTTCTTAACACGCATGATAACAAGTTACGTGCTGAATAACTTTACCCTTCTTAACACGCATGATAACAAGTTACGTGCTGAATAACTTCACCGTTCTTAACACGCATGATCACAAGTTACGTGCTGAATAATTCAAAATGCTGAATATGAATGATAACAAGTTACGTGCTGAATAACTTTACCCTTCTTAACACGCATGATAACAAGTTACGTGCTGAATAACTTTACCCTTCTTAACACGCATGATAACAAGTTACGTGCTGAATAACTTCACCGTTCTTAACACGCATGATCACAAGTTACGTGCTGAATAATTCAAAATGCTGAATATGAATGATAACAAGTTACGTGCTGAATAACTTTACCCTTCTTAACACGCATGATCACAAGTTACGTGCTGAATAATTCAAAATGCTGAATATGAATGATAACAAGTTACGTGCTGAATAACTACACCCTTCTCAACACGCATGATAACAAGTTACGTGCTGAATAACTTTACCCTTCTTAACACGCATGCAAACAAGTTACGTGCTGAATAACTTCACCGTTCTTAACACGCATGATCACAAGTTACGTGCTGAATCATTCAAAATGCTGAATATGAATGATAACAAGTTACGTGCTGAATAACTTTACCCTACTTAACACGAATGATAACAAGTTACGTGCTGAATAACTTCACCCTTCTCAACACGCATGATAACAAGTTACGTGCTGAATAACTTTACCCTTCTTAACACGCATGATAAAAAGTTACGTGCTGTAGAATTCAAAATTCTGAATATGAATGATAACAAGTTACGTGCTGAATAACTTTACCCTACTTAACACGCATGATAACAAGTTACGTGCTGAAGAATTCAAAATTCTGAATATGAATGATAACAAGTTACGTGCTGAATAACTTTACCCTACTTAACATGAATGATAACAAGTTACGTGCTAAATTACTTTACCCTACTTAACACGAATGATAATAAGTTACGTGCTGAATAACTTTACCCTACTTAACACGCATGATAACAAGTTACGTGCTGAAGAATTCAAAATTCTGAATATGAATGATAACAAGTTACGTGCTGAATAACTTTACCCTACTTAACATGAATGATAACAAGTTACGTGCTGAATAACTTTACCCTACTTAACACGAATGATAATAAGTTACGTGCTGAATAACTTCACCCTTCTCAACACGAATGATAGCACGTTACGTGCTGAATAACTTCACCCTTCTTAACAAGAATGATAACAAGTTACGCGCTGAATAACTTCACCCTTTTTAACACGCATGATAACAAGTTACGTGCTGAATAATTCAAACTTCTGAATATGAATGACAACAAGTTACGTGCTGGATAACCTTATCCTACTTAACACGAATGATAATAAGTTACGTGCTGAATAACTTCACCCTTCTTAACACGCATGATAACAAGTTACGTGCTGAATAACTTCACCCTTCTTAACACGCATGATAACAAGTTACGTGCTGAATAACTTCACCCTTCTTAACACGAATGATAACATGTTACGTGCTGAATAACTTCACCCTTCTTAACACGCATGATAACAAGTTACGTGCTGAAGAATTCAAAATTCTGAATATGAATGATAACAAGTTACGTGCTGAATAACTTTACCCTACTTAACACGCATGATAACAAGTTACGTGCTGAATAATTCAAAATTCTGAATATGAATGATAACAAGTTACGTGCTGAATAACTTTACCCTTCTTAACACGCATGATAACAAGTTACGTGCTGAATAACTTCACCGTTCTTAACACGCATGATAACAAGTTACGTGCTGAATAACTTCACCGTTCTTAACACGCATGATCACAAGTTACGTGCTGAATAATTCAAAATGCTGAATATGAATGATAACAAGTTACGTGCTGAATAACTTTACCCTTCTTAACACGCATGATAACAAGTTACGTGCTGAATAACTTTACCCTTCTTAACACGCATGATAACAAGTTACGTGCTGAAAAACTTCACCCTTCTTAACACGCATGATAACAAGTTACGTGCTGAATAACTTCACACTTCTTAACACGCATGATAACAAGTTACGTGCTGAATAATTCAAAATTCTAAACTAAGTTATGTGCTGAATAACTTCACCCTTCGCAACACGCATGATAACAATTTACGTGCTGAATAACTTCACCCTTCTTAACACGAATGATAACAAGTAACGTGCTGAATAACTTCACCCTTCTTAACAAGAATGATAACAAGTTACGCGCTGAATAACATCACTCTACTTAACAAGAATGATAACAAGTTACGTGCTAGATAACCTTATCCTACTTAACACGCATTATAACAAGTTACGCGCTGAATAACATCACTCTACTTAACACGAATGATAACAAGTTACGTGCTGAATAACTTTACCCTTCTTAACACGAATGATAACAAGTTACGTGCTGAATAACTTTACCCTTCTCAACACGAATGATAACAAGTTACGCGCTGAATAACTTCACTCTTCTTAACACGCATGATAACAAGTTACGCGCTGAATAACATCACTCTACTTAACAAGAATGATAACAAGTTACGCGCTGAATAACATCACTCTACTTAACAAGAATGATAACAAGTTACGCGCTGAATAACATCACTCTACTTAACAAGAATGATAACAAGTTACGTGCTGGATAACCTTATCCTACTTAACACGCATGATAACAAGTTACGCGCTGAATAACATCACTCTACTTAACAAGAATGATAACAAGTTACGCGCTGAATAACATCACTCTACTTAACAAGAATGATAACAAGTTACGCGCTGAATAACATCACTCTACTTAACAAGAATGATAACAAGTTACGTGCTGAATAACTTTACCCTTCTTAACACGCATGATAACAAGTTACGTGCTGAAGAATTCAAAATTCTGAATATGAATGATAACAAGTTACGTGCTGAATAACTTTACCCTACTTAACACGCATGATAACAAGTTACGTGCTGAATAATTCAAAATTCTGAATATGAATGATAACAAGTTACGTGCTGAATAACTTTACCCTTCTTAACACGCATGATAACAAGTTACGTGCTGAATAACTTCACCGTTCTTAACACGCATGATAACAAGTTACGTGCTGAATAACTTCACCGTTCTTAACACGCATGATCACAAGTTACGTGCTGAATAATTCAAAATGCTGAATATGAATGATAACAAGTTACGTGCTGAATAACTTTACCCTTCTTAACACGCATGATAACAAGTTACGTGCTGAATAACTTTACCCTTCTTAATACGCATGATAACAAGTTACGTGCTGAATAACTTCACCGTTCTTAACACGCATGATCACAAGTTACGTGCTGAATAATTCAAAATGCTGAATATGAATGATAACAAGTTACGTGCTGAATAACTTTACCCTTCTTAACACGCATGATCACAAGTTACGTGCTGAATAATTCAAAATGCTGAATATGAATGATAACAAGTTACGTGCTGAATAACTTTACCCTTCTTAACACGCATGATAACAAGTTACGTGCTGAATAACTTTACCCTTCTTAACACGCATGATAACAAGTTACGTGCTGAATAACTTCACCGTTCTTAACACGCATGATCACAAGTTACGTGCTGAATAATTCAAAATGCTGAATATGAATGATAACAAGTTACGTGCTGAATAACTTTACCCTTCTTAACACGCATGATAACAAGTTACGTGCTGAATAACTTTACCCTTCTTAACACGCATGATAACAAGTTACGTGCTGAATAACTTCACCGTTCTTAACACGCATGATCACAAGTTACGTGCTGAATAATTCAAAATGCTGAATATGAATGATAACAAGTTACGTGCTGAATAACTTTACCCTTCTTAACACGCATGATAACAAGTTACGTGCTGAATAACTTTACCCTTCTTAACACGCATGATAACAAGTTACGTGCTGAATAACTTCACCGTTCTTAACACGCATGATCACAAGTTACGTGCTGAATAATTCAAAATGCTGAATATGAATGATAACAAGTTACGTGCTGAATAACTTTACCCTTCTTAACACGCATGATCACAAGTTACGTGCTAGATAATTCAAAATGCTGAATATGAATGATAACAAGTTACGTGCTGAATAACTACACCCTTCTCAACACGCATGATAACAAGTTACGTGCTGAATAACTTTACCCTTCTTAACACGCATGCAAACAAGTTACGTGCTGAATAACTTCACCGTTCTTAACACGCATGATCACAAGTTACGTGCTGAATCATTCAAAATGCTGAATATGAATGATAACAAGTTACGTGCTGAATAACTTTACCCTACTTAACACGAATGATAACAAGTTACGTGCTGAATAACTTCACCCTTCTCAACACGCATCATAACAAGTTACGTGCTGAATAACTTTACCCTTCTTAACACGCATGATAAAAAGTTACGTGCTGAAGAATTCAAAATTCTGAATATGAATGATAACAAGTTACGTGCTGAATAACTTTACCCTACTTAACACGCATGATAACAAGTTACGTGCTGAAGAATTCAAAATTCTGAATATGAATGATAACAAGTTACGTGCTGAATAACTTTACCCTACTTAACATGAATGATAACAAGTTACGTGCTGAATAACTTTACCCTACTTAACACGAATGATAATAAGTTACGTGCTGAATAACTTTACCCTACTTAACACGCATGATAACAAGTTACGTGCTGAAGAATTCAAAATTCTGAATATGAATGATAGCAAGTTACGTGCTGAATAACTTAACCCTACTTAACATGAATGATAACAAGTTACGTGCTGAATAACTTTACCCTACTTAACACGAATGATAATAAGTTACGTGCTGAATAACTTCACCCTTCTCAACACGAATGATAGCACGTTACGTGCTGAATAACTTCACCCTTCTTAACAAGAATGATAACAAGTTACGCGCTGAATAACTTCACCCTTTTTAACACGCATGATAACAAGTTACGTGCTGAATAATTCAAACTTCTGAATATGAATGACAACAAGTTACGTGCTGGATAACCTTATCCTACTTAACACGAATGATAATAAGTTACGTGCTGAATAACTTCACCCTTCTTAACACGCATGATAACAAGTTACGTGCTGAATAACTTCACCCTTCTTAACACGCATGATAACAAGTTACGTGCTGAATAACTTCACCCTTCTTAACACGAATGATAACAAGTTACGTGCTGAATAACTTCACCCTTCTTAACACGCATGATAACAAGTTACGTGCTGAAGAATTCAAAATTCTGAATATGAATGATAACAAGTTACGTGCTGAATAACTTTACCCTACTTAACACGCATGATAACAAGTTACGTGCTGAATAATTCAAAATTCTGAATATGAATGATAACAAGTTACGTGCTGAATAACTTTACCCTTCTTAACACGCATGATAACAAGTTACGTGCTGAATAACTTCACCGTTCTTAACACGCATGATAACAAGTTACGTGCTGAATAACTTCACCGTTCTTAACACGCATGATCACAAGTTACGTGCTGAATAATTCAAAATGCTGAATATGAATGATAACAAGTTACGTGCTGAATAACTTTACCCTTCTTAACACGCATGATAACAAGTTACGTGCTGAATAACTTTACCCTTCTTAACACGCATGATAACAAGTTACGTGCTGAATAACTTCACCGTTCTTAACACGCATGATCACAAGTTACGTGCTGAATAATTCAAAATGCTGAATATGAATGATAGCAAGTTACGTGCTGAATAACTTTACCCTTCTTAACACGCATGATCACAAGTTACGTGCTGAATAATTCAAAATGCTGAATATGAATGATAACAAGTTACGTGCTGAATAACTTTACCCTTCTTAACACGCTTGATAACAAGTTACGTGCTGAATAACTTTACCCTTCTTAACACGCATGATAACAAGTTACGTGCTGAATAACTTCACCGTTCTTAACACGCATGATCACAAGTTACGTGCTGAATAATTCAAAATGCTGAATATGAATGATAACAAGTTACGTGCTGAATAACTTTACCCTTCTTAACACGCATGATAACAAGTTACGTGCTGAATAACTTTACCCTTCTTAACACGCTTGATAACAAGTTACGTGCTGAATAACTTCACCGTTCTTAACACGCATGATCACAAGTTACGTGCTGAATAATTCAAAATGCTGAATATGAATGATAACAAGTTACGTGCTGAATAACTTTACCCTTCTTAACACGCATGATCACAAGTTACGTGCTGAATAATTCAAAATGCTGAATATGAATGATAACAAGTTACGTGCTGAATAACTTCACCCTTCTCAACACGCATGATAACAAGTTACGTGCTGAATAACTTTACCCTTCTTAACACGCATGATAACAAGTTACGTGCTGAATAACTTCACCGTTCTTAACACGCATGATCACAAGTTACATGCTGAATAATTCAAAATGCTGAATATGAATGATAACAAGTTACGTGCTGAATAACTTTACCCTACTTAACACGAATGATAACAAGTTACGTGCTGAATAACTTCACCCTTCTCAACACGCATGATAACAAGTTACGCGCTGAATAACTTTACCCTTCTTAACACGCATGATAAAAAGTAACGTGCTGAAGAATTCAAAATTCTGAATATGAATGATAACAAGTTACGTGCTGAATAACTTTACCCTACTTAACACGCATGATAACAAGTTACGTGCTGAAGAATTCAAAATTCTGAATATGAATGATAACAAGTTACGTGCTGAATAACTTTACCCTACTTAACATGAATGATAACAAGTTACGTGCTAAATTACTTTACCCTACTTAACACGAATGATAATAAGTTACGTGCTGAATAACTTTACCCTACTTAACACGCATGATAACAAGTTACGTGCTGAAGAATTCAAAATTCTGAATAGGAATGATAACAAGTTACGTGCTGAATAACTTTACCCTACTTAACATGAATGATAACAAGTTACGTGCTGAATAACTTTACCCTACTTAACACGAATGATAATAAGTTACGTGCTGAATAACTTCACCCTTCTCAACACGAATGATAGCACGTTACGTGCTGAATAACTTCACCCTTCTTAACAAGAATGATAACAAGTTACGCGCTGAATAACTTCACCCTTTTTAACACGCATGATAACAAGTTACGTGCTGAATAATTCAAACTTCTGAATATGAATGACAACAAGTTACGTGCTGGATAACCTTATCCTACTTAACACGAATGATAATAAGTTACGTGCTGAATAACTTTACCCTTCTTAACACGCATGATCACAAGTTACGTGCTGAATAATTCAAAATGCTGAATATGAATGATAACAAGTTACGTGCTGAATAACTTCACCCTTCTCAACACGCATGATAACAAGTTACGTGCTGAATAACTTTACCCTTCTTAACACGCATGATAACAAGTTACGTGCTGAATAACTTCACCGTTCTTAACACGCATGATCACAAGTTACGTGCTGAATAATTCAAAATGCTGAATATGAATGATAACAAGTTACGTGCTGAATAACTTTACCCTACTTAACACGAATGATAACAAGTTACGTGCTGAATAACTTCACCCTTCTCAACACGCATGATAACAAGTTACGCGCTGAATAACTTTACCCTTCTTAACACGCATGATAAAAAGTAACGTGCTGAAGAATTCAAAATTCTGAATATGAATGATAACAAGTTACGTGCTGAATAACTTTACCCTACTTAACACGCATGATAACAAGTTACGTGCTGAAGAATTCAAAATTCTGAATATGAATGATAACAAGTTACGTGCTGAATAACTTTACCCTACTTAACATGAATGATAACAAGTTACGTGCTAAATTACTTTACCCTACTTAACACGAATGATAATAAGTTACGTGCTGAATAACTTTACCCTACTTAACACGCATGATAACAAGTTACGTGCTGAAGAATTCAAAATTCTGAATAGGAATGATAACAAGTTACGTGCTGAATAACTTTACCCTACTTAACATGAATGATAACAAGTTACGTGCTGAATAACTTTACCCTACTTAACACGAATGATAATAAGTTACGTGCTGAATAACTTCACCCTTCTCAACACGAATGATAGCACGTTACGTGCTGAATAACTTCACCCTTCTTAACAAGAATGATAACAAGTTACGCGCTGAATAACTTCACCCTTTTTAACACGCATGATAACAAGTTACGTGCTGAATAATTCAAACTTCTGAATATGAATGACAACAAGTTACGTGCTGGATAACCTTATCCTACTTAACACGAATGATAATAAGTTACGTGCTGAATAACTTCACCCTTCTTAACACGCATGATAACAAGTTACGTGCTGAATAACTTCACCCTTCTTAACACGCATGATAACAAGTTACGTGCTGAATAACTTCACCCTTCTTAACACGAATGATAACAAGTTACGTGCTGAATAACTTCACCCTTCTTAACACGCATGATAACAAGTTACGTGCTGAAGAATTCAAAATTCTGAATATGAATGATAACAAGTTACGTGCTGAATAACTTTACCCTACTTAACACGCATGATAACAAGTTACGTGCTGAATAATTCAAAATTCTGAATATGAATGATAACAAGTTACGTGCTGAATAACTTTACCCTTCTTAACACGCATGATAACAAGTTACGTGCTGAATAACTTCACCGTTCTTAACACGCATGATAACAAGTTACGTGCTGAATAACTTCACCGTTCTTAACACGCATGATCACAAGTTACGTGCTGAATAATTCAAAATGCTGAATATGAATGATAACAAGTTACGTGCTGAATAACTTTACCCTTCTTAACACGCATGATAACAAGTTACGTGCTGAATAACTTTACCCTTCTTAACACGCATGATAACAAGTTACGTGCTGAAAAACTTCACCCTTCTTAACACGCATGATAACAAGTTACGTGCTGAATAACTTCACACTTCTTAACACGCATGATAACAAGTTACGTGCTGAATAATTCAAAATTCTAAACTAAGTTATGTGCTGAATAACTTCACCCTTCGCAACACGCATGATAACAATTTACGTGCTGAATAACTTCACCCTTCTTAACACGAATGATAACAAGTAACGTGCTGAATAACTTCACCCTTCTTAACAAGAATGATAACAAGTTACGCGCTGAATAACATCACTCTACTTAACAAGAATGATAACAAGTTACGTGCTAGATAACCTTATCCTACTTAACACGCATTATAACAAGTTACGCGCTGAATAACATCACTCTACTTAACACGAATGATAACAAGTTACGTGCTGAATAACTTTACCCTTCTTAACACGAATGATAACAAGTTACGTGCTGAATAACTTTACCCTTCTCAACACGAATGATAACAAGTTACGCGCTGAATAACTTCACTCTTCTTAACACGCATGATAACAAGTTACGCGCTGAATAACATCACTCTACTTAACAAGAATGATAACAAGTTACGCGCTGAATAACATCACTCTACTTAACAAGAATGATAACAAGTTACGCGCTGAATAACATCACTCTACTTAACAAGAATGATAACAAGTTACGTGCTGGATAACCTTATCCTACTTAACACGCATGATAACAAGTTACGCGCTGAATAACATCACTCTACTTAACAAGAATGATAACAAGTTACGCGCTGAATAACATCACTCTACTTAACAAGAATGATAACAAGTTACGCGCTGAATAACATCACTCTACTTAACAAGAATGATAACAAGTTACGTGCTGAATAACTTTACCCTTCTTAACACGCATGATAACAAGTTACGTGCTGAAGAATTCAAAATTCTGAATATGAATGATAACAAGTTACGTGCTGAATAACTTTACCCTACTTAACACGCATGATAACAAGTTACGTGCTGAATAATTCAAAATTCTGAATATGAATGATAACAAGTTACGTGCTGAATAACTTTACCCTTCTTAACACGCATGATAACAAGTTACGTGCTGAATAACTTCACCGTTCTTAACACGCATGATAACAAGTTACGTGCTGAATAACTTCACCGTTCTTAACACGCATGATCACAAGTTACGTGCTGAATAATTCAAAATGCTGAATATGAATGATAACAAGTTACGTGCTGAATAACTTTACCCTTCTTAACACGCATGATAACAAGTTACGTGCTGAATAACTTTACCCTTCTTAATACGCATGATAACAAGTTACGTGCTGAATAACTTCACCGTTCTTAACACGCATGATCACAAGTTACGTGCTGAATAATTCAAAATGCTGAATATGAATGATAACAAGTTACGTGCTGAATAACTTTACCCTTCTTAACACGCATGATCACAAGTTACGTGCTGAATAATTCAAAATGCTGAATATGAATGATAACAAGTTACGTGCTGAATAACTTTACCCTTCTTAACACGCATGATAACAAGTTACGTGCTGAATAACTTTACCCTTCTTAACACGCATGATAACAAGTTACGTGCTGAATAACTTCACCGTTCTTAACACGCATGATCACAAGTTACGTGCTGAATAATTCAAAATGCTGAATATGAATGATAACAAGTTACGTGCTGAATAACTTTACCCTTCTTAACACGCATGATAACAAGTTACGTGCTGAATAACTTTACCCTTCTTAACACGCATGATAACAAGTTACGTGCTGAATAACTTCACCGTTCTTAACATGCATGATCACAAGTTACGTGCTGAATAATTCAAAATGCTGAATATGAATGATAACAAGTTACGTGCTGAATAACTTTACCCTTCTTAACACGCATGATCACAAGTTACGTGCTGAATAATTCAAAATGCTGAATATGAATGATAACAAGTTACGTGCTGAATAACTACACCCTTCTCAACACGCATGATAACAAGTTACGTGCTGAATAACTTTACCCTTCTTAACACGCATGCAAACAAGTTACGTGCTGAATAACTTCACCGTTCTTAACACGCATGATCACAAGTTACGTGCTGAATCATTCAAAATGCTGAATATGAATGATAACAAGTTACGTGCTGAATAACTTTACCCTACTTAACACGAATGATAACAAGTTACGTGCTGAATAACTTCACCCTTCTCAACACGCATCATAACAAGTTACGTGCTGAATAACTTTACCCTTCTTAACACGCATGATAAAAAGTTACGTGCTGAAGAATTCAAAATTCTGAATATGAATGATAACAAGTTACGTGCTGAATAACTTTACCCTACTTAACACGCATGATAACAAGTTACGTGCTGAAGAATTCAAAATTCTGAATATGAATGATAACAAGTTACGTGCTGAATAACTTTACCCTACTTAACATGAATGATAACAAGTTACGTGCTGAATAACTTTACCCTACTTAACACGAATGATAATAAGTTACGTGCTGAATAACTTTACCCTACTTAACACGCATGATAACAAGTTACGTGCTGAAGAATTCAAAATTCTGAATATGAATGATAGCAAGTTACGTGCTGAATAACTTAACCCTACTTAACATGAATGATAACAAGTTACGTGCTGAATAACTTTACCCTACTTAACACGAATGATAATAAGTTACGTGCTGAATAACTTCACCCTTCTCAACACGAATGATAGCACGTTACGTGCTGAATAACTTCACCCTTCTTAACAAGAATGATAACAAGTTACGCGCTGAATAACTTCACCCTTTTTAACACGCATGATAACAAGTTACGTGCTGAATAATTCAAACTTCTGAATATGAATGACAACAAGTTACGTGCTGGATAACCTTATCCTACTTAACACGAATGATAATAAGTTACGTGCTGAATAACTTCACCCTTCTTAACACGCATGATAACAAGTTACGTGCTGAATAACTTCACCCTTCTTAACACGCATGATAACAAGTTACGTGCTGAATAACTTCACCCTTCTTAACACGAATGATAACAAGTTACGTGCTGAATAACTTCACCCTTCTTAACACGCATGATAACAAGTTACGTGCTGAAGAATTCAAAATTCTGAATATGAATGATAACAAGTTACGTGCTGAATAACTTTACCCTACTTAACACGCATGATAACAAGTTACGTGCTGAATAATTCAAAATTCTGAATATGAATGATAACAAGTTACGTGCTGAATAACTTTACCCTTCTTAACACGCATGATAACAAGTTACGTGCTGAATAACTTCACCGTTCTTAACACGCATGATAACAAGTTACGTGCTGAATAACTTCACCGTTCTTAACACGCATGATCACAAGTTACGTGCTGAATAATTCAAAATGCTGAATATGAATGATAACAAGTTACGTGCTGAATAACTTTACCCTTCTTAACACGCATGATAACAAGTTACGTGCTGAATAACTTTACCCTTCTTAACACGCATGATAACAAGTTACGTGCTGAATAACTTCACCGTTCTTAACACGCATGATCACAAGTTACGTGCTGAATAATTCAAAATGCTGAATATGAATGATAGCAAGTTACGTGCTGAATAACTTTACCCTTCTTAACACGCATGATCACAAGTTACGTGCTGAATAATTCAAAATGCTGAATATGAATGATAACAAGTTACGTGCTGAATAACTTTACCCTTCTTAACACGCTTGATAACAAGTTACGTGCTGAATAACTTTACCCTTCTTAACACGCATGATAACAAGTTACGTGCTGAATAACTTCACCGTTCTTAACACGCATGATCACAAGTTACGTGCTGAATAATTCAAAATGCTGAATATGAATGATAACAAGTTACGTGCTGAATAACTTTACCCTTCTTAACACGCATGATAACAAGTTACGTGCTGAATAACTTTACCCTTCTTAACACGCTTGATAACAAGTTACGTGCTGAATAACTTCACCGTTCTTAACACGCATGATCACAAGTTACGTGCTGAATAATTCAAAATGCTGAATATGAATGATAACAAGTTACGTGCTGAATAACTTTACCCTTCTTAACACGCATGATCACAAGTTACGTGCTGAATAATTCAAAATGCTGAATATGAATGATAACAAGTTACGTGCTGAATAACTTCACCCTTCTCAACACGCATGATAACAAGTTACGTGCTGAATAACTTTACCCTTCTTAACACGCATGATAACAAGTTACGTGCTGAATAACTTCACCGTTCTTAACACGCATGATCACAAGTTGCGTGCTGAATAATTCAAAATGCTGAATATGAATGATAACAAGTTACGTGCTGAATAACTTTACCCTACTTAACACGAATGATAACAAGTTACGTGCTGAATAACTTCACCCTTCTCAACACGCATGATAACAAGTTACGCGCTGAATAACTTTACCCTTCTTAACACGCATGATAAAAAGTTACGTGCTGAAGAATTCAAAATTCTGAATATGAATGATAACAAGTTACGTGCTGAATAACTTTACCCTACTTAACACGCATGATAACAAGTTACGAGCTGAAGAATTCAAAATTCTGAATATGAATGATAACAAGTTACGTGCTGAATAACTTTACCCTACTTAACATGAATGATAACAAGTTACGTGCTGAATAACTTTACCCTACTTAACACGCATGATAACAAGTTACGTGCTGAAGAATTCAAAATTCTGAATATGAATGATAACAAGTTACGTGCTGAATAACTTTACCCTACTTAACATGAATGATAACAAGTTACGTGCTGAATAACTTTACCCTACTTAACACGAATGATAATAAGTTACGTGCTGAATAACTTCACCCTTCTTAACACGCATGATAACAAGTTACGTGCTGAATAACTTCACTGTTCTTAACACGCATGATCACAAGTTACGTGCTGAATAATTCAAAATGCTGAATATGAATGATAACAAGTTACGTGCTGAATAACTTTACCCTACTTAACACGAATGATAATAAGTTACGTGCTGAATAACTTCACTCTTCTTAACACGCATGATAACAAGTTACGTGCTGAATAACTTCACCCTTCTCAACACGAATGATAGCACGTTACGTGCTGAATAACTTCACCCTTCTTAACACGAATGGTAACAAATTACGTGCTGAATAACTTCACCCTTCTTAACACGCATGATAACAAGTTACGTGCTGAATAATTCAAAATTCTGAATATGAATGACAACAAGTTACGTGCTGGATAACCTTATCCTACTTAACACGAATGATAATAAGTTACGTGCTGAATAACTTCACCCTTCTTAACACGCATGATAACAAGTTACGTGCTGAATAACTTCACCCTTCTTAACACGCATGATAACAAGTTACGTGCTGAATAACTTCACCCTTCTTAACACGAATGATAACAAGTTACGTGCTGAATAACTTCACCCTTCTTAACACGAATGATAACAAGTTACGCGCTGAATAACTTCACCCTTCTTAACACGCATGATAACAAGTTACGTGCTGAATAATTCAAACTTCTGAATATGAATGACAACAAGTTACGTGCTGGATAACCTTATCCTACTTAACACGAATGATAATAAGTTACGTGCTGAATAACTTCACCCTTCTTAACACGCATGATAACAAGTTACGTGCTGAATAACTTCACCCTTCTTAACACGCATGATAACAAGTTACGTGCTGAATAACTTCACCCTTCTTAACACGAATGATAACAAGTTACGTGCTGAATAACTTCACCCTTCTTAACACGCATGATAACAAGTAACGTGCTAAATAATTCAAAATTCTGAATATGAATGATAACAAGTTACGTGCTGAATAACTTCACCCTACTTAACACGAATGATAACAAGTTACGTGCTGAATAACTTCACCCTTCTTAACACGAATGATAATAAGTTACGTGCTGAAATTCAAACTTCACCCTTCTTAACACGAATGATAATAAGTTACGTGCTGAATAACTTCACCCTTCTTAACACGCATGATAACACTTTACGTGCTGAATAACTTCACCCTTCTTAACACGAATGCTAACAAGTTACGTGCTGAATAACTTCACCCTTTTTTTACACGCATGATAACAAGTTACGTGCTGAATAATTCAAAATTCTTAATATGAATGATAACAAGTTACGCGTTGAATAACTTCACCCTACTTAACACGCATGATAACAAGTAACGTGCTAAAAATAACTTCACCCTTCTTAACACGAATGATAACAAATTACGTGCTGAATAACTTCACCCTTCTTAACACGCATGATAACAAATTACGTGCTGAATAACTTCACCCTTCTTAACACGAATGATAACAAATTACGTGCTGAATAATTTCACCCTTCTTAACACGCATGATAACAAGTTACGTGCTGAATAATTCAAAATTCTAAATATGAATGATAACAAGTTACGTGCTGAATAACTTCACCCTTCTCAACACGACTGATAACAAATTACGTGCTGAATAACTTCACCCTTCTTAACTTGACAACAATTTTAAAGATGACTAAAAGGCAAGAAACTATATAACAAACATAAAAGTGTTGACAATACGACTACTGCCTTGGAACGGTCGTGGCAAAAAGGGCCGCTGGGGTTTAAACGAGGTTCTAGAGTGCACTAAACCTCACCACTGCTCTATTGTCATCCCAATAAAATGGGACAGTGTAAATAAAGATATCCCCGCCAGCTTAAAATCTCTAACAAGCAAGGAAGCATTAATAGGCAATATAAGTATAACAAATAAATGATCATGTTCATATGAATATAAAAAACTAGAATGCTACAAAGCAAGTACGCAATGACTTGGCAGAAGCCAGTGCAACAATAGAACAAACCATTAACCAGGAACAACAAGACAATATTTAAGACAAGCATCAGACGCTACCATTCTTTGCGGATTTTTGTTTTCATCATAGGGTCCTCAATACGTCCTGTCATTGCACAAAGAGGAAAGGACAGTGGCGAACTGCAAATGGTTCAAGCACCAAAGATGTTGTTCGTTGCAAAATGAAAGGACCATAACCTCTGTTGATAAACATTTTAACAAGTTTAATAAGGATTGTATGCAGTGATTATGAACAAGGATCTTACGAGTTTGTAAATAACATCACTGTCCATAGAGGTCCGGTTGAGATAGTCCTTGTCGCAGAAGTGTTCTTAAATTGCTTTTATATTTTGAAAGTAGATCAGGGTTACGATAATAACAATGAGATGTTTCGAAGATTACGGTAAAGATAACCCTGATGGAGTAGCTTCTTAATATATGCAGATTACGCATATTAAAGTCCTCAACTCGACTACAATCTCTAGAAAAACGAATAAAAATAAGTGAAAAAGTCGAACAGGAAATGCAGCGTTCACAGAACACATAAACCGAAAAACGCGCAAAACGAGAAAGATGAATGGCAATGTTAATAAGGAATAAAGGCATATGACGTCACAAAAACAAAAAAGGTTGACAATAGGATCACCGCGTCACAAAAACAAAAAAGGTTGACAATAGGATCACCGCCTTGGAACAGTCAGTGGCAAAAAAAGGCCGCTGGGGGTTTAAACCAGGTTCTAGGGTGCACCAAACCTCACACTTACCCTACTGTCATCCCAATAAAACGGAACAGTGTAAATAAAGAAATCCCCGCGATGAACTATTCTCTAACCAACAAGGCAGCATTAATAGGCAATATAAGTAAAACATAAAGATGCTCGTATATATACGAGAGGTGTTCAACTTATAAATGAACACTTTTTTTTAAGATGGGTTTTTTCAGCGGAAGTGATTGTCATAAAAAATACGTGATTTAATGATGTGAAACTGTCATTTAGAACGTATGCATTTAAAAATAATATCCAATTTCACGCGGTTCTTTTTAAATTACATTTTGAATAAAGTGTACACCATTTTCTAATTTTAAATCTATATGTTGCTGTTGCCGTGAAGTTTTACCTTAAACCAAATAATTGCACTAAATGCATATCATAATTGTTTAAACCTGTGTTTATAATTTAAATATGATCGTATGTTTTATTTTAAGACAAAAATATAGATCCTAAATTAAAAACTCGACTTTTTATCGCAATATTAAAACATTGACAGATAATATGAAAATTTGCTCCTATGTTACTGATAATTTTATAAATTAACCAAAATAACTATTTAAATCATATTTTGGGATATAAAAACATGAACAGTTATTGTTGATGTATATCATATATGTATATCATATACCTTATAAAGATATCTTTGGTAAAAAAATATATTATTTTAATCATTATTTTCAAATGTGTGTGTTTTGCCCCTAAATTTTAAGTTATATATTTTTCTATCTTTTCTTTTGACAAACTTATGAAACTTGTTTTTTATAGCGGAAGAAGTCACACAAATGCCTGCAGTTAATGTTTTGAACTAGAAGCTTTGGTTAATTTAGTCATTTTCATAGTTGAATTTCATGTTAATTTTCGCTAAAATCTTGAAAATCGACAAATTAAAAAAAAATGCATATTACACTTTTCTACTTTCGGGCATGGACATATCGGATTACTATAACCTTTAACGATATTTTAAAAGCATTTGTGTTAAAATTTGTATTGCAGTTATTTTAGGAATCATTAGACTTGACATTACGCCCTTTCTTTCTTGTTACATTTTACCCGTAACAATATTTCTATTTTGTCAGTGACATGCATTTGTATATACATTCACCTTGTTGTAAATTTATTTATTCTTCATTCTCCTTTGGTGAGTTGTCTCCACTTGGTCAAGCTTGTTACAAAATGAATAAAACGGAATTCTAAACCTTCTTTAACTTATTATGTTAAACTTTGACAATACCTTTAATATAATTAAGACCAATTAAATTTAATTTAAACAACAATGGAACCTCGCCATCCTAGACTAAATGAAACCCAAAACTTACAACACAATAATTAAATCGTGAAGAGTGAAGCTAATGTTCAAGCATAGACAACATGACAAGCATAGACAACATGACTGAATGAATGACTGGTTTTACTTCCCGCTAACACATTTATTAGGTAATAATGGTACAGCGACCTCGGAGGGATTGAATAATAATGACAATATACTAAGCAAGATCAGAGAGATTTTCACAGCACAATAGGCAATACATACTCAATATGCAAAAAATTAATTACAGTTAGAAACCTCCGTAGAAACAATCCTTACCATCTGAATCGCGTATTCCATTGAAGTATCTACAGAACAACTGGCATTATCAATAACGGAAATATATAGCATAATGATATTATATCAGATAATAATTTTTGCTAATATATCCTTGCGTTCGAAAACGTACAGGACAACAATTTAAATTGTCAATAATGGACAACAAATAAAGAATAACATGAAATATGACTCAACGATACTGCTGTAATTTCGCAATCACTGACCATCTAAAAGTGCTGTGACCCCGAATTATCAGTTACACACCAATGTATACAGCCAATTCACTTGTACCTGACTGAATACGCCATCTTTATAAATGTCAAGTTCTCCGGACTTTTCGTAAAGCTCGCTGTCACGTGGCTTTGAACTCGGTATTATGTAAGCAATATATACATTTAGTTTTAGTCAAAATGCACAACTTCTAAAATCATATCTTTGCTAATACTTGCTGGGTTTTGATAGAATACAATCCAAAATGACTTATTCTTTTTCAATAGAATGAAATTAGTAAAATATCATTTATCAATCGATTAAAATAGATGCTCTTGGCAAAAATCCTATTTTTCCTATTCCAAATCAGGGAAAATGAGGCCACGGCAAATACATTTATTGTATAGGATCCCACCTGTATTCTGTATTGGATCTACCACCTGGTATTCTGTATTGGAACTACCACTTGGTATTCTGTATTTGATCTACCACATGGTATTTTGTATTGGAACTACCACCTGGTATTCTGTATTGGATCTAACACCTGGTATTCTGTATTGGATCTAATACCTGGTACTCTGTATTGGATTTACCACCTGGTATTCTGTATTGGAACTAACACCTGGTATTCTGTATTGGATCTACCACATGGTATTTTGTATTGGAACTACCACCTGGTATTCTGTATTGGATCTAACTGTAACACGATGAGTGCATATTTACTTAGAGTTTTTAACTGTGTTTGTCGGGACCTCATTTTCCCTAATTTTGAATAGGAATGTTTGTAGATTTTTGCCAAGCGCATCACTTTTAATCGTTGCCTATATCTGATAAATGATATTTTACTAGATTCATTCTATTGATAAAGAATAAGTTGTTTTGGCGTTTATTTCATCAAAAGCCATCAACTATTAAGAAAGTTATGATTTTACAAGCTGTGTATTATGAGTAAATTTGCCAGTATTTACCAGTACGGGCCTAATAACAGTAGGAACGCCAGCCCTATGGCGTAGGAATATTTATCAAAAAAGGTCACGCGATAAAATCGATAACAAAATGACATTATTGGGAAAATTTTCACTGGTCAGATTTATACACCTCTTATCTATAAACTGTGAACTATCTATAAACTATCACAGATCGTTGTTAAAGTAATAATATTCACAAACTACATTGGTCGAACATAATTGGTGTACACTTCGTGTAATTCCCATTATTAGTTAAAGGTATTTTTCAAAGGGATGAATTTAGGTTGTTTTAAGGTTTAAATTGCCAACAATGCGCTTTTAAATCAAAATCGATTTATTTCGTCACTTTAGAAGCGAGAATAAAAACAAATGCATGTACGCATAGATAAATCTTTCCTCTGCCCATATGCAAAACTTTAATGAAATCGGAGACAAGTACTTGTTTTCCCCAAAATAAACTAACATGACC
The DNA here is from genome assembly GCA_037043455.1 of Cyrtodaria siliqua. Classification (NCBI taxonomy): domain Eukaryota; kingdom Metazoa; phylum Mollusca; class Bivalvia; order Adapedonta; family Hiatellidae; genus Cyrtodaria; species Cyrtodaria siliqua. The sequence goes on from JAWPHD010001956.1 coordinate 226,671, forward strand.
CACGGACTCAAAGACGGCATAACGCATATACATTTACAGACGCGACCGGGTAAACAAGAAATGATATATTTCAAATGTACGTATCCATGCATTTCAGATTTTAACAAACAATGTTGCAACGGTATATCGAAAAATGAAATCATGATGGCGGCAACATACGTTGCAGAGAATTTTCGAATCAGAAAAAGCGATGAACTAATATTAGTTTAACAGGCAGAAAGAAATATTTTCTTTTAACTGTTCGTTTAAAACTGAGGGGGCGACTCGAGTTTTAAAGAAAGCAAGATTGGCATGTGGCCCTTTAACAAAGTAAATAAATGACTGACGAGTAACAGACAGGCTACTGTCAGTAACAAACATGATTATGTGTAGACTCGAAGATTTCATAACATAAACATGTGGACATGACATTGTGTTAAACAGTTTATGGAGCACTTGCCAGATTTGTGGTGTTGTGAAACACTGTACGCGTGAATCCAAAAAGTGCGGGTCGTTTATATATAGTTATATATATATTTATATATATTATTCTTTTATATTTATATGGTCCAAGAATGCAGTCATACTCACTACTATATTGACAGTAAATACTGAATATACATGTGCGGTGCGTTACGATCTGTAGTATTTGAAAACAGACATATTAAACATTTCCCTGAACATATATAACGATGATAAATACTATATTCATGGAATTATTTTTAGCTCTACTGGCCGAAGGCCAGCAGAGCTTATGGGATGACGAGTTGTCCGTCGTCCGTCCGTCCGTCCGGCCGGCCGTCTTCCGTCGTTAACTTTTGTCTTGTTACCACCATAGGGCTTTCATTTTTCATTTGATCTTTACCAAACTTTAACAGGTTGTTAATATCAATGAAAGCTCGGACAAGTTCGAAAACCAGCCAGTTCGGAATAATATCACCGGAGTTATGGCCCTTGTTTTGCTGAAAAATGCCATATTAAGCCTTGTGAACTCTCTAGCACCTTCATTTATTATTTGATCTTTACCAAACTTGCACAGATTGTTTATATATATGAAGGCTCGAACAAGTTTGAAAACCAGCTAAATCGTGTTAGTAACACCGGAGTTATGCCCTTGATTTTTCAGGAAATTGCTGTTTTCTGCCTTGTGAACGCTCTAGCACCTTCATTTATTATTTGATCGTTACCAAACTTACAAAGATTGTTAATACGAATTATAGCTTGGACAAGTTCGAAAATCGGCTGAATTGGGTCAGTAACACCGGAGTTGTGGCCCTTGTTTTTCTGAAAAATGGCATTTTCTACCTTGTGAACACTCTAGTACCTTTATTTATTATTTGATCTTTACCAAACTTCCACAGATTGTTAATATCAATGAAAGCTCGAATAAGTTTGAAAACCATCTAAATCAGATCAGTAACACCGGAGTTATGGCCCTTGTTTTTCTGGAAAATGCTATTTTCTGCCTTGTGAACACTCTAGGGCCTTCATTATTAATCGGATCTTTACTTAACTTTGCCAGTGTCTTTATATCAATGAAAACTTCAACAAGTTTGAAAACCGGGAAGATCGATGTAATTTCAACGGAGTTATGACCCTTGTTTTGCTGAAAAATGCCATATTAATCCTTGTGAACACTCTAGCACCTTCATTTATTATTTGATCTTTACCAAACTTGCACAGATTGTTAATATCAATGAAAGCTCGAAAAAATTTGAAAACCAGCTAGATCGGACAATTAACAGCGGAGTTATTGCCCTTGATTTATTTAAAGGGCTATATTTTGCCTCGTTAATTCGATAGGGCCTTCATCTTTCATTTGATGTTTACAAAACTTTACCTGATTGTTTATATCAATGACAGCTCAGACAATTTCGAAAACCAGCCAGATCGAGCCAGTAACGGATGAGTTATGGCCCTTGATTTTGTTAAAAATGCTATATTTTGCCTCGTTAAGATTATAGAGACATCATTTTTCATGCATTCTTTATGAAACTTTACGAGATTGTTCATATCAATGAAAGCTCGGTCAAGTTCGAAAAACAACCAGATCGGACCAGTAATAGTGGAGTTATGGCTCTTGATTTAGTTAAAAATCCTATATTTTGCCTCGTTAAGACGATAGGGCCTCATCTTTCATCCGATCTTTAAGAAACTTTACCAGATTGTTAATATCGATGAAAGCTTGGACGAGTTCGAAAACCATCCAGATTGGACCATTTACATCGAAGTCATGGCCCTTGATTTTCTGAAATATGCTATATCGTGGCCTCATTAAGACGAAAGGGCCTTCATTTGGCCGGATTTCATTGAAACTTTGCAGGGATGATCAGTACCAAGCCTTGTTGTACATAGTCACCGTGTTCCAGTTGAATGATTTTGGCAGAGTTATAGCCCTTTAAAGGTTTTAATACACAAACTTTGTTCTTACTAGTTCTCCTGAATCCCTGGCCGGATTAAACGAAACTTTTTAGGGATGATCGATTCTTTATCTAGTTGTGCACATCATCGACGTGTTCCGCTTGAATGGCGGAGTTAGGGCCCTTTAAAGGTTTTAATACACAAACTTTGTTCTGACTAGTTCTCCTGAACCTCTGGCTGGATTTAAACGAAGCTTTTTAGGGATGATCAATTCCATATCTAGTTTTGCAAATCATTGGCGTATTCCGGTTAAATGATTTTTTTTGGCAGAATTATGTCCCTTTAAAGGTTTTAATACACAAACTTTGTCTGATCTACTTCTCCTGAACCCCTAGCCAGATTTCAATGAAACTTTGCAGGGATGATCAGCACCAAGCCTAGTTGTGCATGTCATTGTCACGTGCCGGTTTACAGATATTTGGCAGAGTTATGGCCCTTTAAAGGATTTTGATACCACACTTTTTTTCAGGCTAGTTCTCCTGAACCCCTGGCTGGATATAGACGAAACTTGACAAGGATGATCAGTATCAAGCCTTGTTGTGCATATCATCTCCATATTTCGGTTGAATGATTTTTGGCAGAGTTGTGACCCTTTAAATGTTTTAATACACAAACTTTGTCCAGATTAGTCTCTTCTGAACTCTTTGCCAGATTTCAGCGAATCTTGGCGAGAATGATCAGTACTACAGTAGGAACGCCACGGACCTATAACATAGCAGTTCTGTTCGCATTTTAACTCCGCGAACATGGACTATTTCTTTGTATTTTACGGACTATTTTACGAATTTTCAACGAAAACAGACGCCATTTTTTTACACCCGAAATTGGGTGCGCTACGTCGGCGAGCTCTACGGGTACCTATGGAGTCTAACAACACGCGTACAGAGTTTCATACCGTAGATTATGTAAAAACTAATACCTTACCGGACGAAATAACGTCCCATTATGTGTCAATGCGTTGCAGTGTTGGTGACTGACAGGTCACCGTGACATAACTTGACACGTGAAATTGACATGTTGATTTGGGATTATTGTCTGCTGCTGGAGGTCCATGATCAAGGTATTTGTTTTGTCATTAAAATGTGTTTGTTAATAAACAGTACACCCCCCTTTTAGATCGTGCATATTTAGACATTGGCCAAATACAGTGCCTAAAAAAGTAGTGTATAGTGTATAATAGAAAGTTCATAATCACTATAAGTGTTTTTCGTGTATTCCGATCTTTCCAGTAACTGGATGTACTGTAAACTGTAGAACGTTTCGTGGAATAAAACAATTGCTAGTAGAAATGCTATCAATGTCCCCTGCCCCCCCGCCCCCACCCAATTACGGTAGACGGGGGTGTGGGGGTAGATGGAGCTTGCATACCGAAAACAAGGAGGGGGTAAGAAAACTAGAAACCCCCTCCACCCCCACCCCTCAGATGCATGAATGTAAATAGTTAGCGTTGTCTCTATATCGTTAGCGTTATCCCCATTTTCTCGCAATTCGTGAATACATAACCCGATACAACTACCATTGAAACAATGTAATCTGCCATAGACATTTGACTGAAATCGGTCAGATTCATATTTATGTACAGTAAAGTTTTGAGGCAAGGAAGTGATTTTGAATTTACATTTATTTACATTCTGTTGCGAAAAAAACAACGCAATTTCGAGAAAGTACATTTCACTTAAAAGCCTTTAAGGCGGTGTAGCTACTACGCTTGCATCCAGTGTGTCTCAAAAGAAATGACTATTCCATGGGCTGGAAATATGCTGTGAAAGTGGAACAATGTTTTTAATGGATCTCCAGTTGGGCTACATTATATTTTACATGTATAATGAATGATGAGAGATGTTTTTATTACATTAACAGTGTTATTGAGCACAAGTAGTATTCATGCTTTATTCAATTTAGTTATTTTATCTTTTCTTTTTTAAATATGTTACATTATGTATAACAAAGGATAAACTATGTCTGTTTGATCATTGACATTGGATTGATGTTGTTTTCAGAGAGGTCTCAAATGTGAATCGTGCCCTTGAGCAGATCTAAGTGAATTGATACTGACGACTTCAGAATGTCAAGCCGTATTAAATGCCATTGAATCATATGGAGGTAAGAGCCTTTTTAAAAATTGTTTGCACTTGTGTAGTTCTTTAAATGGAGCTTGTGTTATGCTTGCACGGTGCTGTTCAAAGTTAGAGTAAAAATATTTCAGTGATAGTGCAGCGTGATTGTCATATGAGCTCGTGTAAACTACATGTACTGGATACATGCGAAAACAAGTTGTGTTAAAGGGACACTAGGCAGTCTTTATTTGTTTAAAACTTCTGGAGTTCGGTTAATTTTTTTCTGCATAGTTTGCATTTGTGCATCATTAATATTATTTATTAGAATAGTTCAGAAGAAATTGTTTTACACATTACTTATTATTACCTGATCACCTATATAAATGCTATATCGTCATTTCGTGCTAATTCACTAAGGAAAAGACTGTTCCCGGTGAAAACGAACTGTTACCGGGCTTTAGTTTCGACTGTTTCCCTCACGTGCTGGAATTTCGTTTGCGTGACGTCATGTTGCTTTTTTCACCATAGGTTCCCATTATAAAACAAATTTACATTTTCACTGTTTCGTACAGTAACATTAATCAGGTAATAAAACAGTTATCACATGTGTGTTTGGGGAACATCATTCCCTTGGTGTCGGGGGATGTCAGTGTGAACTGTTTCCCTCGGCCTATCGGCCTCAGGAAACAGTTCACACTGCCATCCCCTCCACCTCGGGAAAACAGTTTTGACTGTTCCCCAAACACACATGTGATAACTGTATACTGTTGATAATAGTGCACCTATAATAATTTATTTAACTTTTAATGCAAGCAGGTTTAAATTTAACATGTTACCAGGTTAACAAATGGAGATGCTAATGTTAAAGCTTGATAAATACTTCAAGATTGCCGTGTGTCCCTTTAACATCATCTAATTGGTCTATGTGATGGGTCCTCAATTTATTAAAGGGACACAGAGCAAATTTCCAATCTTGTGTCTGTTTTACACATTTTCACATCAGAACAGACCACACATCTACAAAAGTGTCTTCTCAACTGCCCTATTTAATCATGTTTTATTTCTAAAACTAGCGGCATCACCAGGTTTTGAGAGAGAAAATAAATAGTTGTATATTAATGTTTTCTCCCCATGTAAAATGACCTTACTAAGTCATTAAAGTAAAATATCCTATGATCAAAACGTGTAAAATTTAACAATTTTATATTTTTGGCCAGACTTGAATTTTATTCCCCTTCTAGTAAAAATGGCTTATAGAACATTGCACCCTCTGTCAGATTTAACTTTCCTTATAATAGATTCTTGCTGTACTGTTGGGTGAAACATACATTAAAATGGTTCTATAATCATGTCAGTTCAATCATATACTCGTATGATACACAATATGATATGTATTGACCCTTTACTTGATGTGCCATTTACTCAGTTTTGGTCAATGGACGTTTATAGCATATCGGCTTTGAATTCAGTGAACACGGATTCAATTCTTACTGGCGCCACTGGGTTACTTCGATGTGTCCTGCTAGCCTCGTTCGTCTGATGGGAACGTAAACCGGGTGGTCCTGTGTATCGGAGTCTGTCCTCCCTCCAAGCACGTTAAAGAACCATAGGTATCTAATCGGTAGTAAGCGTAGGGCAGGGTTCCTGGATGCCTATGTATCTTTCCTCCTCTCTTTCGGGCGGTTCGAAATAACCTAAACAACGTGTTGATGAGGCGTTAAACAATAATTAAATTTTAAACTGTCCCATTCCCCTAAATATGCCCTAGATCCCTCTCGCAACACCTGATTCAAATTGAATACTCTGCTCGACTTATATTAAATTCTATGTCTTTATTTTCTTTCAGTCTGCACGTCATGTGGAAGAAGACTCCATGTACACCACTGGCCAGAGTCAATGCTGAAGTTTATGTTCGCTCAATTATTTGCTTAATAAAGTATACATATGAACTAAAATATTGTCTTTATAATTATGTCTTCCACCACAAAGTGGTAGGTGAGACAGATTAGATTTGGCCTTTCCGTTCGTCTGTCACAAATCTTGTCTGCGCTACTTGTTGGATTTTGACGAAACTTTGTACAAACTCTTTATTACTTTCTCTGAAGCTAATTTCATAAAACTTCATACTTTAAATGCCTTTGGTGAAATGATAATCCCTGTTTATTTTGAAGTCAGTAGTTGAAAGGTCCGTTACCATGACCGGAAAATGAAAAGTATTGCCCACACAGTTTTTCCTCTTACCTAAAGCAAATTTCATGAAACTTCATTGTTGGACAGTGGAAATAGGATGATCGTTTGATTTTTAGGTAAAAGGTCAAGTTCCCTGCAGACATCCACTATCCAAGGATAAGCATATGTTACAACACACATGTTATAATATTAATGGTATAATATATGAATATTTTCTTGCACAATGTTGAATCCAGTAAAACAAGTGGTTTTGTTCACCGATACTGTTGCCTGTGAACCAAACCACTTGTTGTTAAATTACAGGATTCAACAGTGTGTAAGACATATTCCGATCATCCATTTTTTTTTTGAATCATAAATTAAAAAATATATATATTAAAACAAACAAAACATGCTATTTGATGAAAACAGACGTATTCAAATTTTCAAAATAGCAATATTCGCAGAATATAGTAGATTTCAACTGCTGAAAACAAACATGTATTTTTTTTCCAGGAAATAATACTTCTATGAATATAGTATATATGTTCAGGGAAATGTTTAATATGTCTGTTTTCAAATACTACAAATCGTAACACACCGCACATGTATATTCAGTATTTACTTTCAATATAGTAGTGAGTATGACTGCGTTCTGGGACCATATAAATATAAAAGAATAATATATATAAATATATATATATATAACTAACTATATATGCCCTATAAATATAAACGACCCGCACTTTTTGGATTCACGCGTACAGTGTTTCACAACACCACAAATCTGGCAAGTGCTCCATTGACACAATGTCATGTCCACGTTTATGTTATGAAATCTTCGAGTCGACACATAATCATGTTTGTTACCGACAGTAGCATGTATGTTACTCGTCAGTCATTTATTTACTTGGTTAAAGGGACACATGCCAATCTTGCTTTCTTTAAAACTCGAGTCGCCCCCTCAGTTTTAAACGAACAGTTAAAAAAATATACTTCTTTTTGCCTGTTAAACTTATATTAGTTTATCGCTTTTTCTGATTTCGAAAATTAACTCTGCAACGTATGTTGCCGCCATCATGATTTCATTTTCCGATATACCGTTGCAACATTGTTTGTTAAAATAAATTGGCCACTCTGACATAAACCCAAAGCATGTATAGATAAAAAAATTAGTGTAAAATACATGAACACATACATTTTAAATATATGTGTTTACATAACGAAATTATTTAATTGTTTCTGTAGCCGGTCGTCTTTCCTTAATGAATATGAATGTTGCCGTCTTTGGGTCGGACGGTCCTGTTACTTAATTAGTACTTGTCTCCGTTTATTGAAATTCTACATATATACAGAGGAGAGATGTATCTATATGATTTTGTTATTATGCTCGCTTCTAAAATGACGAAATAAATCGATTTGAATAAAAGGCGCATTCTCAGCAATACACAACGTATTGTGTGTACGGGTTGGAGTGGGGAAACCCACGGGGTTGGAGGGATACTACCGTAATGTTGCTCTCATAAATACTGTTAACATACTACATCAATAATATAACAACTACTGAACAATGCTGAAATCGATTTATCTTTATAAATGAATTCATAATTCCACAATTTTATTCCGTGCGAAGATCTATTTGGAACGTCGATTCGGCGTATTTAAACGATTACGGTGTACTTTGTTAATTTTCGGGGGAAAAAGTACTTGCCTCCGATTTTTTTTATATTTTACATATCTACAGAGGAACGATGTATTTACGCGTACATGCTTTTGTTTTTTTCTCTCGCTTCTAAAATGATGAAATAAATCAAATTTGATTAAAACTGCGCATTAGCAGCCTAATCAATACGGTATGGAGGGTGGTGGGGGTGGAATGAGGGGCGGGGCTGCAGGGATACTACCGTAATGGTGTCCTTGAGAAAAACGGTGAACATTCTACACTAATAATTTATTAAATACAGAACAATGTTGAAATCAATATATCTCTTAAAAAGGATTTCACAATTTCATGGTTTTATATCCCTCGTGTACATTAACTTCGAAAGGCGATTGTTCATATTTTAGCGAACACGGTGTACTTTGTTAATTTTGGGGAAAGAAAGTACTTTTTTCTGATTGACTTTAAATTTTGGGTTTTAATAGTAGACATGTCAATGAACACTTTCGTGGAAAAAAATTCATTCTCGCTGTTAAAACTTAATTGTTTTGCATTTTTTTCGGATTCAGAAAATTAGCACTGCAACATATATGTTCTCAATCCTCATTTCCTTTCCCGACGTACCGTTACAATTTTGTTTGTAAAAACCTATTCTGAGCACTCCGGCATAAACCAAAAGCATGTATAGATCAGAAATTTAATCTGGAATGCATGGATACATACATTTGAAATATCTGTATTGAAATAATGGAATTATTTCATTTATTGTGTACCCGGTCGCGTCTGTAAATGTATATGCATTATGCCGTCTTTGAGTCCGTGGGTCATGTTAGTTAATTTTGGGGAAAAAAAATACTTGTCTCCGATTTCATTAAAAATTTGCATATGGACAGAGGAAAAATTTATCTACGCGTACATGCATTTGTTTTTATTCTCGCTTCTAAAATGACAAAATAAATCGATTTTGATTTAAAAGCGCATTTTTGGCAATTTAAACCTTAAAACAACCTAAATTCATCCCTTTAAAAAATACTTTTAACTATTAATGGGAATTACACGAAGTGTACACCAATTCTGTTCGACCAATGTAGTTTGTGAATATTATTACTTTAACAACGATCTGTGATGGTGTTTTGTTATAATCACAGTTTATAAATAAGAGGTGAAGAAATCTGACCAGTGACAATTTTCCCGATAATGTCATTTTGTTATCGATTTTATCACGTGACCTTGTTTGATAAATATTCATACGCCATAGGGCTGGCGTTCCTACTGCTAAGACTAGTTGCACCTATCATTGCAATGTTCTGGTTGAATTATTCTTGAAAGACTTATGACCCCTTATACATAAACTTTATCTTGAGCCAGTAGAGCGTACACAGGCCCTCTTGGGCCTCTTGTTTCCTGTTTTCAGCAGTTGAAATCTACTATATTCTGCGAATATTGCTACTTTGAAAATTTGAATACGTCTGTTTTCATCAAATAGCATGCTTTGTTTGTTTTAATATATATATTTTTTAATTTATAATTGAAAAAAAAAATGGATGATCGGAATATGTCTTACACACTGTTGAATCCTGTAAATTAAAAACAAGTGGTTTGGTTCACAGGCGACAGCATCGGTGAACTAAACCACTTGTTTTACCGGATTCAACATTGTGCAAGAAAATATTCATATATTATACCATTAATATTATAACATGTGTGTTGTAACATATGCTTATCCTTGGATAGCGGATGTCTGTAGGGAACTTGACCTTTTACCTAAATATCAAACGATCATCCTCTTTCCACTGTCCACCAATGAAGTTTCATGAAATTTGCTTTAGGTAAGAGGAAAAACTGTGTGGGCAATACTTTTCATTTTCCGTTCATGGTAACGGACCTTTCAACTACTGACTTCAAAATAAACAGGGATTATCATTTCACCAAAGGCAGTCAAAGTATGAAGTTTGATAAAATTAGCTTCAGAGAAAGTAATAAAGAGTTTGATTGCGGACACGATTTTTCATGATCAAGTCACTGTGACGTTGACCTCAGATTTACTGACCTCAATATTAATAGGGATCATACTCTTACCAAAGACAGTCAACCCATGACGTTTGAATATATTTCATGATCGTTTCAGGGTGATATTGACCTTTAACCTATTAACCTCAAAATCATCAAACGGCGCAGTAGTCTTATCACAGACAGTCAACCCATGACGTTTCAAGAGACTTCCTTCAGGAAAAGAGAAGTTACAGAGCGGACAATGCGTTTCATTATCCGGCAGTGACCTTGACCGTTGACCCACTTTAAATCAAAAGGGTCACCCTCTCGCCACAGGCAATCCATCCATTAAGCTTCATGAGATTTGCTTTAGGGAAAGTGGACTTAAGTTTACAACATTTTACATTATCATGTCACGGTGACAATGGCCTTTGACCTAATGACCTCAAAATCAAAAGACATCATTCTCTCACCAAATGCACTCAAACCATGAATTTTGCTTCTGGGGAAGTGGACAGTGCAGATAAGGTTTTTCATAATCATTATTGGATCACGGCACACTTGACCTTCAATATTTGATATACACATACTGATGCTTCGTACAAAGTTTCGTCAAAATCAAACAAGTATCGCAGACAAGATTTGTGACGGACGAACGGAAAGGCCAAATATAATCTGTCTCACCTACCACTTTGTGGTGGAAGACATAATTATAAAGACAATATGTTAGTTCATATGTATACTTTATTAAGCCAATAATTGAGCGAACATAAACTTCAGCATTGACTCTCGCCAGTGGTGTACATGGAGTCTTCTTCCACATGACGTGCAGACTGAAAGAAAAGAAAGAAATAGAATAAAAAGTTAATATAAGTCGAGCAGAGAATTCAATTTGAATCAGGCGTTGCGATGGGGAGCTAGGGCATGTTTAGGGGAATGGGACAGTTTACAATTTAATTATTGTTAAACGCCTCATCAACACGTTGTTTAGGTTATTTCGAGCCGCCCCAAAGAGAGGAGGAAAGATACATAGGCATCCAGGAACCCTGCCCTACGGTGCTTGGAGGACAGACTCCGATACACAGGACCATCCGGTTAACGTTCCCATCAGACGAACGGGGCTAGCAGGACACATCGAAGTAACCCAGTAAGAATTGAATCTGTGTTCACTGGATTCAAAGCCGATATGCTATAAACGTCCCTTGACCAAAACTGAGTATATTGGCACATCAAGTAAAGGGTCGATACATATTATATTGTGTATCATACGAGTATATGATTGAATTGACATGTCAGATTATAGAACAATTTTAATGTATTTTTCATCCAACAGTAAAACAAGAATCTATTATAAGGAAAGTTAAATCTGACAAATTGTTAAATTTTACAAGTTTTGTTAATAGGATATTTTTCTTAAATGACTTAGTAAGGTCATTTTACATTGGGAGAAAACATTAATATACAACTATTTATTTTCTCTCTCAAAACCTGGTGATGCCGCTAGTTTTAGAAATAAAACATGATTAAATAGGGCAGTTGAGAAGACACTTTTGTAGATGTGTGGTCTGTTCTGATGTGAAAATGTGTAAAACAGACACAAGATTGGAAATTTGCTCTGTGTCCCTTTAGTAAATTGGGGACCCATCACATAGACCATAATCATATTGTAATTAGTTGATGTTAAAGGGACACACGGCAATCTTGAAGTATTTATCAAGCTTTAACATTAGCATCTCCATTTGTTAACCTGGTAACATTTTAAATTTAAACCTGCTTGCATTAAAAGTTAAATAAAAGTGTTTCATTTTGTCTTCTTTATTCTATCAAATACTTAAATATATTATAGGTGCACTATTATCAACAGTAAGTAATTTGTAAAACAATTTCTTCTGAACCTTTCTAATAAATAATATTAATGATGCACAAATGATGTAACGAATGAACCGAGTTTACACGTCGCATCGAATCAATATGTACGTCATCAAATGACTTTGCGTCGTATGGTTTGAAATTTTACATCGTATCATTTTACTTCGAACCGTATCAATTCACTTTGTAACGAATGAACCGAGTTTACACGTCGCATCGAATCAATATGTACGTCATCAAATGACTTTGCGTCGTATGGTTTGAAATTTTACACCGTATCATTTCATTTTGAACCGTATCAATTTACTTTGTAACAGATGAACCGAGTTTACACGTCGCATCGAATCAATATGTACGTCATCAAATAACTTCATGTTGAATTAAATGGCCTGTCATTGAATGGTTTGTAAATATTCACATTTTGACGGTTATGGCTTCCCATACACAGGCTCTCACCTCCATATCAACCAATGGCATTTAATACGGCTTGACATTCTGAAGTCGTCAGTATCAATTCACTTAGAGCTGCTCAAGGGCACGATTCACATTTGAGGACTCTCTGAAAACAACATCAATCCAATGTCAATGATCAAACAGACATAGTTTATCCTTTGTTATACATAATGTAACATATTTAAAAAAGAAAAGATAAAAGAAGAACTAAATTGAATAAAGCATGAATACTACTTGTGCTCAATAACACGGTTAATGTAATAAAATCATCTCTCATCATTCATTATACATGTACAATATAATGTAGCATAACTGGAGATCCATTAAAAACATTGTTCCACTTTCACAGCATAATTCCAGGCATTTATTTTGAGACACAGTGGAGGCAAGCGTAGTAGCTCCACCTCCTTAAAGGCTTTTAAGTGAAGTGTACTTTCTCGAAATTGCGTTGTTTATTTCGCAACAGAAAGTATGTAGTAAATGTAAATAAATGTAAATTCAAAATCACTTCATTGCCTCAAAACTTTACTGTACATAAATATGAATCTGACCGATTTCAGTCAAATGTCTATGGCAGTTTACATTGTTTCAATGGTAGTTGTATCGGGTTATGTATTCATAACAATTTACATTCATGCATCTGAGGGGTGGGGTCGGAGGGGTGGGGGTGGAGGGGGTTTCTAGTTTCCTTACCCCTCCTTGTTTTCGGTATGCAAGCTCCATCTACCCCCACACCCCTATCTACCGTACTTGGGTGGGGGCGGGGTGCGGGGGACATTGATAGCATTTCTACTAGTAATTGTTTTATTCCACGAAACGTTCTACAGTTTACTGTACATCCAGTTACTGGAAAGATCGGAGTACAGGAAAAACACTTATAGTGATTATGAACTTTCTATTATACAGTATACACCACTTTTTTAGGCACTGTATTTGGCCAATGTCTAAATATGTACGATCTAAAAGTGGTGTGTACTGTTTATTAACAAACACATTTTAATGACAAAACAAATACCTTGATCATGGACCTCCAGCAGCAGACAGTAATCCCAAATCCAACTTGCACCAACATGTCAATTTCACGAGTCAAGTTATGTCACGGTGACCTGTCAGTCACCAATACTGCATCGTGTATACACATAATGTATTAGTTTTTACATAATCTACGGTATGAAACACTGTACGCGTGTTGTTAGACTCCATAGGTACCCGTAGTGCTCGCCGACGTAGCGCGCCCAATTTCGGGTGTAAAAAAATGGCGTCTGCTTTAATTGAAAAATTCGTAAAATAGTCCGTAAAATACAAAGAAATAGTCCATGTTCGTGGAGTTAAAATGCGAACAGAACTGATATGTTATAGGTCCGTGGCGTTCCTACTGTAAATGTATAGAATTCTTATTACGACACTACGTGCAGTCCGAGCAGTCCGAGTAACATGACATTTGCATGGATGGCGTGTTTCACCAGGTATCCGTGTAGAGACTGTATATATGGGTGTCGAAATCGTAAGAACTTGTCACAGGATCGCAAGCCATTATCCAGAGTAGTCAGTGGCCAATATCATTACGGCAAAGGGTAAGTCAAATCTATTTTATTTATTGTAAATTATTGTCATATTTAAATTGTTGTTCTGAAGGAAATATTTGTCGGTAAAAGCTATAGATAGTTAGCAGGATATTGTCTTTAATTCTTGTACGTTTTCAAACGTCAGAATATTTAGCAAAGTATTGTCTGATAAAATTATTGTGGCATATATTTACATTATTGTTAATGCCAGTTGTTCTGTAGATAGTAAACATGCTATTCAGATTGTATGTACTTTGTCTACGGAGGTTTCTGTCATTACGTTATTGCATAAACGGTTATTGTTTATTGTGCAGTATAAATCTCTCTGAGATTGGTTTTCATATTGTCATTATTATTCAATCACTCTGAGGTCGCTGTACCATTATAGCCTATAATGTGTTAACGGGGTGTAAAACCAATTATTGATTTTATTTAACTGCGGACTCCCGCTTGTCAGGCGGAAAAACATGTACCTTGACCTGTTAAAAGGAAAACACGACAATCTTGATTTGTTTAAACCTTGCGCCTCCCGCTAGTTTTTCTGCATAACTTGCATTTGTGTAATCATTAATATTAATTATTTAGAATAGTTCAAAATAAATTGTGTTTGCATACTACTAACTGTAGATTGTATTGCACCAATAATATAATTAAATGTATGGTAGAATAATGAAGACAATTGAATTTTTTTTAATTATATGCAAAAAGTTTTAAAGTAAAAGATATATACTGGATTAAGAAATCGAGATGCTAATTTAAATGTTTGGTACGAACTTCAAAATTGCCGTGTGTCCCGTCCCTTTAACTTTCCAGGCCTCACATTCCTATATTATCTAAGGATCTAACCTACTGTGCATTTCAGGGTACATATGCGTCGAATATGAATCGAGATTTTCTTTATATTACTTTCTATATGTTTTCATGCCTAAAATGAAAACGGACGCGCCTGAATCCGTTTTCGATCTTCGTGCAGCCATCCTCTAAGCTTCGAAAAGCCAAAAAATTATTTTGAACCCCCATGTTTACATGAAATTTTATTGACAGTCGAAATCCAAAATGGCGCCGGCGGAACATTCCATTTTCCTAGGGTAGGATGACTTAAAAAATCAGTTGACCAACAATGGTGTAATTAACAAAATATAAACGCAGTACATTATTTACCTACCCTTTATTGCTAGATATAATGGTTTTCATTCCAAAATAAAGGATAAGTATGATGATTGCCGGAGGTGCTGAACATTGAACAACAACACCACCCTGCATAACCTACGTTTTACTTGGTACATCCGAACCCTAGAAACGGACATGCGCAGACGGCAATTTCTAAAAATAATGCCGCCATGTTTTAATTTTTACAATGTAAACAATGGGGTCAGAATGAATTTTAGGCTTTGTGAAGCATACCGGATGGCTATGGCAAGATTGTAAACAGATCCAGGAGCGGCTATTTTCATTCTATCTGACCATATCAGGTATGAAAGCATAAAGTAAGTAATAAAAAGAAATATCGATTCATATTTGACGCACAGGCATCCTGAAATGCACAGTACTGTTAATATTATCATTAGACATTTAATTTTACTCTCTGTAATAAATCATGATCGTTGTAGTCCTCATTTTTTGTACATACACATGGTGCTGAAGGTAGTGTGGTAAAACGCCTCTGCAGCAATTTGGATCATCAACCATGACGGTGTCGTGATGATTCAAATTGATGCAGAAGCCGCAGATAAGTGTACATTGTGGTTCATTTGAAATCTCCGGATCTCTCTTTGTGGAGATTAGCTACGACCTTTTGTGTCAGAGCACTCCTTCCTGTCAAAAGTTGATAAGTATATCCGGGCAAGTCACTTTTAATGCAAAAGAAAACTGCCATACGTTGGTGGCAATGTTATTGGTTTAGAATTTGTAATGTTCAAAACGTCTTCATAAACTTCTCTATTCATATGTCATTATTAAATACAGTAGTCCTGTTTCCCTTTACATATTGATACTGCGGTGCATCTCTCTATTTATTTCACATGTGACATGTGTTAGTTATAGAATGTCCAACGAGATGTTACGAGCACATATCATGAAATTTATCGAGGCCTAAGCCGAGATATTTTCAAGATATATGCGTGTAATACCAAGTTGGATATTGTATGTTAGCCACGCCCCTTTGTATGATATCTGGTATAACGGCACACTCTTTGACTCACTGGTTCACACTTTTTGAGAAGTGTGCCATTATAAGAAATATCAGAACACTCATGTTCCTGTATTGAATATATCATACGACTTTTGGGTAATAGAAAGTACTCTCAGGCATGCGATAATTGCATGCATTATGGAAGCCGGATGCGGCTATTTCGACTTCGCGACTTCGCGACTATTCGCCCTGTTAATACATGGCGAAAAGTCGATGGCGAAAAGTCGCCAACACGAAAAGTCGAAGGCGAAAAGTCGCCAACCCGAAAAGTCGAAGGCGAAAAGTCGCAAACCCGCCGTTTTAGACAAAATTTCGACTCGCAAAGTCGCCAATCCGATAGTGTAAAATTTCGACTGTTCGGTTTGGTGACTTTTCGCCTTCGACATTTCGGGTTGACGACTTTTGTGTTGGCGACTTTTCGACTTCAAGATATATATCCCGTTTGTTGACTCACTTGCAATAGTCATTTATGGAAGACGGATGCGATCATTTCGAGTTTTCGCCTTCGAGTTTTCGCCTAGTTAATAACCCTTTCCACAAGGCGAAAATTCGCCTACCCGAAAAGTACGGAAGCGCATTCATACCTCGTCTTGTTGCGTTATATTGAATTTCTCAGTTTAAAATGACTTGAGTTGTTATGATATATATCTATAAATCGATATATGTATGTCGACAAAACGCGACATAATTCAATGAATGCAAAACAAAAACATTGAAAAGGTGCTTTATTTTACAATAATAAATACTGATAAAGGCGATCCTTTGGGAGAAACAAACACAGTTAAGAGAATAAAGCAGCAGACTCGGTTTTATTGAGTCTGTTCATGATAAGTAATGAAAAATGCAACACCTCTCACGCCCCCTTGCACCGGCTTAAGCGGTATTCTATTTCAAAGCCACCTATATTTGGCTCGTTGGTCCCAAAGGACCAGTAAAAATAACACTACTGATTAGTAGCACGGGGAGACTTTAAATCGATTTAGTGAACTTGACATTTTTTTCATTTTTTAAAGCTACACAATCCCGATAAAATAATACAATTTCAAGATTTTTAAACATAAGAACGCCTATAGATGAAGTTCTTTGCTGGTTGTGTTGTCTACATTGTTTAGGCTAGTATATTGTCATAGCGTATATCGAGGCATTTGCATAATAGGCGTGATAAACGCTTCGGTAACTTTGAAATTGTACCACCCAGCGATTACGGGTATATAAGCCTAAACGTTTATATAGCAATTCGCTCAGATATCCGATAACTACAGACTATTCAACTCGATGAGGATATTTAATGGCGTGCAATGTAACTATATACATGTTTGTATTTTTGAACGAAAGGGAACAAGTAAAATGCGTAAGGCATAACGTAAATACATCACTATGTAGAGAATTATAAACACTTACCCGCGTATTCCACATATGTTCCATATATTGTATATACCTATTTCCTAAAATATCCTTGAAATAATCCAAAATCACACACGTATTATACATGTATACACATACAGAGAGGGTGTATCGGTAGCCAATAGTGTGTAACGTGAAATACATGCTCAAGTGTTGACTCGGGATAGGGAGAAATTATTGTTTACAATGAGACTGTTCAAATTAAGTTATATATATGGAGTTTTCTTTTGTTGGAAAAAGACCAGCAATATTATTTCTCGCAAATCGTAGTTTTCAGGATATGAGGAAGGGGTATACACATGAAGGTCACCCATCCGTCTATCCTTCGGTTACACTTTTCAATTCCGGAGCTTCTTGGGGGGAAAAAAAGGATCGTTCTTGCGTGCGAGCTTTTGTGGATGCCTGCGTAAACCGTGCTTGTGTGCGTGCTATTATACAAATGTTTGTTAATATTTAAATCTGACGAATGTGAAAGGCATTTCAATACTACTTCTTCATAAAAAGTAAAATTCATAAAAAAAATATGTTTTAAAAAGTACTTAGGCCCGGGCTAGAACCTCGTCCGCAACCTTGAAAGCATACTGAGACTGCGCGTTAACCTACTGCACCACGGAGGCCGATTAACAATTTCGTATTAATTAAGTTACTTTACATAAATATGCTCAATCGCGAAGACTCACTACTAATATCACGGTGGACAGACGTAACGGACCCTGCGTTACATTGATTCTGGTTGCACTTGTAACGAACCCTGGTTAGTAAAAAAACAGAGGGAAAATGGACACTGGTGTCAAAAAGTTCGAACATAAAGATACAGTATCGTATGTATAAGAGAAAAACTTTATGCGACGGAACTTTTGAATATTATATCCTTCGAAATACATTTTCTTTATGTACAACAAATGCAGAATAATTCCTGACAAGCTTACTCTTAACCGGTCGATACAAAGTTGATGACTTTAAAAAGCCAAACTTCCATAATTGTATGTTCTCTCTGACTGATTTAATGTGTTCCCAAACTGGTTTGCAACTGCTGTTGTTCAATAAAAATAACTGTTTAGTCTAAACATCTGCAAATATTTACATCATGTCTGAATTTCAGAGCACCGGACCCTGGTTGCTTTGTAAAAAATGCTTGAGATTCAGGCAACGGACACAATCTGTATCTTTGGCACCGGATCCTGGTTGATAGATTGTTTACTATGTACCTTCGGATTAAAGAGAAAACGACGATCGGGACTTTGGCTCCACCAAAACAAACAATAAAAAAAATCCGTTGGTTGCATGGTGTTTTAAGTCATCTTCAGCACATTTTATGTTATATATGATGGTCGAATTTTTCGTTGGGGAGGCAGACCATCCACATTTTCATAAGTAGGACAAGTACTGCATGCCTCACACGACAATTACCTCAACCAGTTTTTATATGTGTAACCGGAGGCCACGGGTTTAATCCTCCGTGGTGCCACTGAGTTTCGTCGGGCAAGACACTTTCCCTTAGCCTCGTCCGTCAAATGGGGACGTAAACCGGGCGGTCTCGTGTATCGGTCTATCCTCCGAGCACGTTAAAGAATTCGATAATAAGAGTAGGGCACGGTTCCCGTATTCCTATGTATCCTTCCCCTCTCTATGGGGCGGCTCTAAATAACCTATTCTGTGTTGATGAGCCATTAAACAACATTCAATATTTAAAAATAAAAGTTTATTTAAAAGGCATTATCTTAGAGCACGCAGCTGTGTACACACTGTCTGCAAAAATCCGAAATTTAAAAAAACAACACAATACATAAAAAACAAACAAAAAAACACAAAAAAAAAAGAAAAAGTAGGGGCGAGGGGATATAAAGATTCAGACTATATCATCAATATGTCAGCGTCAAATAAGATATAAAACAGTGGGAATAAACGAACCACAGCGTATCTGGGAATAAAACAAGTTCATGAAGTTTGCCGCGGGACCACACTAGCAACGCCCTAGTTAAGCCCCTAACAGGTAACAAGTGTTTGATCATAAATGATACTTAAAAACAAAATACATCATCGAATAAAAAATCAAATATTACAAGTAATACAAATGCAGCAATATGAACAACTAATGACGTAGACTATATACATGAGTGTTAGAATAACGTAGGCTGACATGTCGTATAGAGAGTACGCAACAAATAAAAAAATGTTTTTTTATTTAGATATTTTGTTTAAAAGAAGTCTTAATATACATTTATTCACAAATTAATATAATTGTATAAAGTAATACATTGTACACCTCCTATAGAAAAGCTTAGCTTTTCGTTATAATCTCCGAATACTTACTGAAAATGTCAATTACACGTTTTAAAGAGGCATTTACCAATGGTAAACTTTGAATTCGCAAGTTTCCATTATTTTATACATATAATTCTAGAGAAAAAATTATTGAGAATGTTGCCACTTTTGTTTAAGCACTAGCGGATTTCGAGAGGAGCACCCTCATCGGAGTCATCCTATGATTTGAAAAGGTTATCACATAACATTTAGCTGAATGTTGTTTAACTGTTTATCAAGTTAGCAAATTGTTCCAAGGATAGACTCCGAAACACAGAACTGGTGTACATACCAATCGGACGGACGAGAAGAAACATGTTTTACTCAATAATACACAGAAGAAATTGACTTGCGGCGATAAGGCTTCATCCGGGTCAAATGCAACGTGCTATCAAGTAGACCACGCCAGCCCCCTTGAAGTGTGCGAGTTCCTCGCGACCACGCCAGCCCACTTGAAGTGTGCGAGTTCCTCGCCAATGTTTGGAGGGTGAAAACTCGTTAAATGTGAAAATCTTTAAAATATCTCAGCACATTGTTTTTTATCGTAAGTTGACCCCCGCACAAACCCCACCCAATTGAAAATGTCGCATCTTTATCTTTCACTGCTGATATCAAACCGAGATAGTTCGAACATGTAAACATATCTAGTCGTTTTTTTAAGATGTATGTTTGCAACTACCGACTAGGATCCTGTGTCAGAAGCAAACATGATCCGGTGCCATGAGCAAACAGGATCCGTTACTTTGCAATGCACAAACAACTTAACGCTTCTGGCAATCGGTAGATATTATTATGTATTAAATACGTCCAATGGATGTTATGGCTGAACATACATAATTCCAGACATGGCATATACCCAATAGCAGTCACCATTTTTGAAATAAACACTTTTCATAGAACTAGAATACTTTCACGCGTCGGTGTGTAAACAG
The DNA here is from genome assembly GCA_037043455.1 of Cyrtodaria siliqua. Classification (NCBI taxonomy): domain Eukaryota; kingdom Metazoa; phylum Mollusca; class Bivalvia; order Adapedonta; family Hiatellidae; genus Cyrtodaria; species Cyrtodaria siliqua. The sequence continues at coordinate 247,667 of JAWPHD010001956.1, forward strand.
TGTGCGTTCTTTCATTTCTAAAACACTGTTTTTATAACCCGTTCTCCATGAATTCAGACACACAAATGCATCTAGTGTTCCATGGGTGCAAAAAAAAGTGTCTTATTGTAAAGTAATATTAAATATTTGTTAACAGTTTACGACCCGCCAGGGTCCTTTACATGAGTAACCAGGATCAAGGTAACGCTGTTTTGAGCAGCCAGTGTCCGTTACGTCTGTCCACCGTGAATATAAACCATTGCATTTCAACATATTGCTTTTCCAGATCCGTAGCTACACTGGGGCACACAGAGGTATTTGCCTTGGTTGAATTTTGGGAATGTACATACTTTACATAAAAACAACTATATACTGGTATATAAGGACCCTGGGGGAAATGCAACACATTGAAGAAAATTAAAAAAAATCTAGGGCGGAGAGGGAGGTTAATGCCACCGGACACCAACATAAGGGATATGCCTCGGTTAAATTTCAGGGCTGGTTACGGGCCAGTTTTCATTTAAAATAACTTCACAAATCAATAAACTTAAGAAAGGTTAATTACTAGTATTTGAACTTAACTGTTATACTAAAACTTTCGGTTTTTAGTTAACACTTACCCTGTCATACAGACGGAATTTTACATCTTTCATATTTTCTTTGATTTTGAAATATTATCAATCAGAATTTTAATGTTCAGATTGCCAGTTCATACATTTATGTGGCATTATTTTGTTTCGTGAAAACATCAATGTTGGGGCCCACCCCGAAACATTGGGGTGCTCTTACGCCTACGTTTATAGGACTATATAGAAACTCTCTCTCTCAATGCCTTCCGCCCCACTCCTTCCTTCTCCCACTCTCTCTCCCCTTTTCTCACTCCTTTCCCTCCGTCCCTCCCTCCCTCCCTTTCGCTTTCTTTCTTTCTCTGTATCTCTCTTTCTGTTTGTGTGTGTGTGTCTCTCTCTCTTTCTCTCTTTCCTTCTCCCTCGTTTTGACTCTCTATGTCTCTCTCTGTCTCTGTGTCTCTCTAGAGGATTAATTGTATATAATAGTTTCTTTGATGCAACGCGATAGTTGGACAGGGTCTTTGTTAAAAGGCCGCTACGTTTACTTATAGGTAGTGTTTTGGATTATATATAAATATGGACGTATAAGATTGTTTGAGTAAGTACATCTTTAGCTTCCTTTTCAATTTCTAATGACTTGTATTTCCTATTAGGTCCTTCTACTGAAGATTGGTCTCATCACTTCGGTGGTAAAATGCCGTCTGCTAAAATCCGCTTTTATACCCGTTATAAGACCAGTGGTCGATTCACAACGTACCCGAAGCGTCACATACAGTACCACCTTATCTCATTAATACTCAGTGAATTTAGGTAGTGAGCATGTTGTATATATGAACCCACACGTATACAGTAATCACTTAGAACAACATGCGTAATGACCGTTACATTTGTTCAGTTCTAGTGTGCCTTTTATCGGGATTGTGTAGCTTTAATATGCGTTGATGCAAAACAAATGAAAATATATCAATATAAAGGTACTCGACGTAATTAGTAGTATCTGTATTACACGAGATACACGAGATAATTATTTCAAGCTATGTACTGTTTGTCGATTATGTCATATAAATATGTCGATTTAAAATCTAAAATATGATCAATTAATTCGAGTTAACGCTTTATTTTATTTTGGCTTAGATTTAGGCTCTTCTATAATATATTAAATGTCCCCGACCCATGTTAAATATTTTCGGCACATTGCAAAATAGCCGCCATCCAAATACTTAAAAATAGCAATATATTTTCAACTGTGGCTTACTCGAATTTACACAGAAATGTTTTATTTTACTTTTGATTTTAGTTAAAGCTCTTTTAATTAAATAGAATGTACACCGAAATGATTAGCCCTGGTCATCCGGCATGCTTCTGATTTCTTTACTATGTTTTGTTACGTGTATTCTAGTCTCAGACAGCCAAACCCGTATGATGTATATGTCTTACTTGCAAATATCGGTCGTGGGAGATAATGCCGATTAAAGTACCCACTAGCAATTAGCCAACTGTATTCGCCATTTTTTCAGGGATATAAAAGTCAACGTTTGCATGACGTTACGAGATGTTGTAAATAAAGCTACATGAGGTTTCTATGCCTAGAAAGCAACCATGCAAGTACTCAATGACTTGTCAGAAGACAGAGTAACTTGAGAAAAACCAGGAAGAGCATACAAAAATAAAATTGAAGACGAATAATAAACGTAACCTTCCCTTTCAGGATTTTATAAACTGACATTGACCAATCATCGATCAGACCTGTTTTTCGGTATGACCTCGTTTTGACGTGTCAACATTTTTAAAGAAGCTTTACTCTAGCATTGGTCACCCGGCCTGAATTTGTTTTCTTCGCTACGCTATGCCACACGGATTCAGCTAGTGGAAACAGCATAAAGGCCTGGGGGAAAATTCGATGGTTGAACTTGCCACTAACGTTTGGGAGATTTTGGGAGATCTGAGAGATTTTATGTATAATAGTCATATTTTCACGTTTATTAAAAGTTTTAAAATTTAAAATGTCTTTGGACTTATGAGAAGCAGCACCTGATGGTAAAAAGACTGTGTAACTAAGCTGTTGTATTATGCTGTAATTGGCGAAATTCTTTACTTTTGTAATGTTAACGGGCGAATACAGTTGACGCTTTATTTGGTATTATCTACCCAGACCGATATTTGCCAATAAAAGTAAATATACTAAAGTGAAAAAGAAACGCAACTCGGGAATTTCCGTTATATAATTTAAAAAAAAATGCAGAATGAGCCTGGAACCTTCTCATCTGCAGAGCTGCAGAGTTGCTTGAAATTATGCTGTAAAAACTCCCAAGTTTTGCTGGAGCGACGACCATTGTTTTCTGCTATGACATAAATGACAAAATGAACGTCCGATCTTTTTAAATTTCTTTTCTTGAATACCCATCTGCCTGGATAAACAGTGGCCTTAGTTCTTGCTCCGGATTAATAATAGTAATGTTGTACTCTAAACTGACACGTCATAAGCTTCATCTAAACACGTATCTTTTACAGTTAAAGTACAAGGACTATAGTATACAGTGTTGTAATTCACTGGTAAGACGTTAGCTGCCAACCGTCCTTATCGTGTGATGAATTGATCAGAATTGATCAGCTTGTTTCCGTTATACAGATTGAGATCGGAACATTGATTAGTCAATTTTTAAATGGCGCGTATTGTCTATGTTGGTGGTTATCAATTTATTGCCCGTTTCCTTCAACTTAAAGTCCAATAGGATATCAGTTTAGGCCAAAAGTAAACACATCTTAGATTACCAAAACCCGACTTTAGATTTTTTCCGGATGGGTAGGTAGGTAGGAAAATTCTTATTTTTTTACTTTTATTTTCTTGCATGTACGGCAAGTTCTTTTTTAAATGCTATTTGGAAGTTTAACTGTTTTAGTGCATGAGCCATGAGGTTGGTCGGTACCATCTGAGATGGCAAATTCTATAATAACTGTATTCGAAATCATTGATGCCTACAGGGATCAAATTTAATATTTTTAGACACTTGCTAAAAGAAGCAATTGCGAAGATATCAACAAGGTACTTGCATTATTAATTTAAAACCTCGATTCATATTAGAATAATTGCTATACATGTAATAATGACATTTTCACACGCAGCTAGATCTGCTATGCTGACAGATCTATATCACTAACATTTCTTGTCCTAATTGCACCAAATTTGGGCATGGGTTCTTTATAGTATTATCTAGAGGGTCGGTCACATTTTTATTTATTTTTTTAATTTTATTTTTTAATATTGTTTTTTTTTTTAGATATTTTATTATTCATAGCTTTTACAGTGGTTTCAAAATATGAAAGATACATATAATAGTAATGTAATACATTAATAAAGCAGTTAATAGTACCATGTTTATGTAAACATATCGACAAATTGTAACGATTACAGAGAAACAGCTGTGTTGGTAGATTTTATTTAGAAATCTTTAACGATTTATTATATTTGTATTTAATGCTTAACGTTGTTAAAGGATTACCCAAATAAGTATATAAAGCAGAATATGCAGAATCTACATATAATTCTTTCACTGCATTTAGTAATAGTAATAATTAAAAGTACAATGTTTACTTAGACATTTCAACAAATTGTATCAATTGCAAAGTAATATCTATGTTACAGTAATTGTGTCAGCTATATATTCTGGGCTTCCATGGAACCAAAATTGTGAAACTCAGATCAAGGTTTGCGTGTACATTGTTGTATATATCTACAGCATTTAAACCATTTGCGTTAGCTAACCCAAATGTTGGGTTGGAATTCCTTATATCATTATCTAGATGGGTGTATACTTAATTTAGGCTCAAATGAATCACGGGATTAACATAGCCTAAGAAATGTTCAACATTTGTGTTTAAGTAAACATCCAGTCTTTGTTACTGACCATATGATTTACTCTTCTTATTCTTATTTCATTCATACTGCCAACACCCCACCCACACAACCCGAAACCCGGTTGTTGATTTATTTTCATATTTCTGCATTCATTTGCGTATTGATTCTTACACCTATAACTATGGTGCATACATTACATCATCCGAGTAATAACTTCCATGCCCCATCCAACCCCTTCTCCAAGAAGCAAAAATGGTGTTGGCGGCTTCCAACTCCCCACCCATCCATCATCAAGAGGGTTGTGGTCGGGGGACGGTAAGGTGCACTATAGACATCCAATATATTGTTATATATACTGAACATATATGTTTACACTTCTTATTCATAGCTCAAACCATATTGGGTTATGGTGGTGGGAGGGGGTAGGGTGAAGGTGCACTCTCAAATGTGTATTTTTTTATTTGGTATATTTTCTTCAAAAATAACCAATCCTCATCCAATTCTTTTCTGGGGCTGGGGAGGGTGGGGTGTGTGAGGGAGGGGCGAGAGTGGGACAAATGTAAATATGTCTTAGTTGTTGGTTTTGTTTATTATTACTATGGAGCCTGATGTTGGAGATGGAGGGTGGGGAAATAAAAGGCGGGTGCACTATCAAATAAAATTTGTATCTATTTTTATTAATAGATAACATCAATCCTTATCCAGTTACTTTAAAAAGAGTAAATATTTCTGTGTTGTTATTCTTACACCGTGATTATGGTGCATACTGCCTACCTTAATACCCACGATAAAGTCCATATTTTCAGTTCGGTCCCCAAGGTCACAAATCAGTCTGTTACTATTTTAGCACACGTCAAAATGGCCGCCATTCAAATGCTTAAAGACAGCAATATATTCTTAATTATGGCTTATCCGAACATTCACACAGAACTGTTTTATTTTATTTTGGCTTCGATTTAGGCTCCTCTATAATATATTAAATGTCCCCCGACCCCATGTTAAATATTTTCGGCACATTGCAAAATGGCAGCCATAGAAATATTTAATATAGCAATATATTTTCAACTGTGGCTTATTCGAATTTACACAGAAATATTTTATTTTACTTTTGATTTAAGTTTATGCTCTTCTATAATATAATAAATGCCCACCACAGTCTCACCCCACTCCTATATTACTATTTTAGCACATTTCAAAATGGCCGAAATCCAAATGCTTAATGATAGGATATGCAATAGAGAGAGTCTGGTCTCAGCGAGTTGGTTTATTTAATCCAGGTGTTTCAATAACCAACGAGCTGAGACATACTCTATCTTCTCTGTAGCATAGTGTTAGTAAAACTGTGAGGTCAGAGCGACATCCGTACTCTAAATTCCTCTCTCTGGAGTTGTCGTACGGTATAGCCATGCCCATTAGTTACCATAAATTAAACGATTTCATCAAAGGAAATGTCACCATTCTACAATTCCGTGTAAATGTTCTTCAGGTTAAGCCATAATTAAGAATGTGTAGCATGGTCGGTGACATTTCCTTTGATGAATGTACCATCATCACCCTTGGATTGTTTTATGTGCTGCTTAAGTGAGGGCAGAAAACAATGGTCGTCGCTACAGCAAAACATGGAGTTTTTACAACATAATTTGGAAGAAACGCTACAGTTCTGCAGATGAGGCCCAGTCTGCATATTTTCCTTAATTATTTAACGGAAATTCTCGAGTTGCGTTTCTTTTTCGCTTTAGTATATTTACTTTTATTGGAAAATATCGGTCAGGGTAGAATAAAATAAAGCGCCACTGTATTTGGCCGTTTTTCCCGCACATAAAAGTCAACGTTTGCTTGACGTTATGTTGTAGGGATGGTGTTGGGGTAAGGGTATCATTAACTTGAATTTGATGATACTAGATAATAGCTAACAATGACTTATCAATACACAAAACATTTCATAGTAAATAAATTCAAATAGCAATCCTACATTTTACAATAGGTGGTGAAGGGGGAGAGTTGGGGACAAGATAAATAAATAACAAGACAACATTAAATGAACCAATAGATAACAGTCAATATTATTTTCAAATAACAAAAGTATATATTTTGCAAATTACAGCATAACACAACAGTTTAGTTACGCAGTCTTCTTCCATCACGTGCTGCTTCTCATAAGTTAAAAGACATTTTTAATTTTAAATTTTTTAATGTAAATATGTCTATTGTACATAAAATCTCTCAAAGTCTCGCCAAAATCTCACCAACGTTATAGGCAAGTTCAACCATCGATTCCCAGGCTGAATCCGGGTAGCATAGAGTAGTAAAGAAAACAAAAGCAGTCCGGGTGACAAAGGCTAGAGTAAAGCTTCTTTAAAAATGTTGATACCTCAAAACGAGGTCATACCGAAAAACAGGTTTGATCGATGATTGGTCAAAGTCAGTTTTTAAATCCTGAAAGGGAAGGTTACGTTTATTGTTTGTCTTCAGTTGTGTTTTTGTATGCCCTTACTGGATATTGTCTTGTTACTCTGTCTTCTGACAAGTCATTGAGTACTTGCTTGGCTGCTTTCTAGGCCTAGAAAACTCATGTAGCTTGATTTACAACATACGAGTCATGCAAACAATGACATTTTTTTGCGTGAAAAATGGCAAATACAGTGGCAAATCGCTAGTGGGTACTTTAATCGGAATAATCTGCCAGGCCGATATTTGCAAGTAAGACATATACATCATACGGGTTTGTCTGTCCTAGACGAAAATACACGTAACAAAGACTAGTAAAGAAATCATAAGCATGCCGAATGACCGGGGTTAATCATTCCCTTGAAATTTTATTTAATTAAACCATGACGTTAACTCGAATTGTTTTATCATTTTGTAGATTTTTAAATCGACATATTTATCACATAATGGACAAAGAGTACATAGCTTAAAATAAATATCTCGTGTTTTTCAGATAAATATCTCGTGTAATACAGATACTACTCATTACTTCGAGTACCTTTATACTGATATATTTTTATTTGTTTTGCTTCAACGCAATATAAAGAAAAGAAAAAAATGTCAATTTCACTAAAATCGATTTATTGTAAAACAAAGAACCTTTTCAACGTATTTGTTTTGCATTGATTGAATTGTGTCGTGTTTTGTCGACATACATATATCGATTTATAGAAATTTATCATAACAAATGGAGTTATTTTAAATTGGGAAATTCAATATAACCCAACAAGATGAGGCACGAATACGCTTCCGTAGAAAAGTCGAAGGAGAAAAGTCGCAAACCCGCCGTTTTGAACGAAATTTCGTGGCGAAACGTCGAAATTTTACAATATCGGACTGGAGATTTTGCGAGTCGAAATTTTGTCCAAAACGGCGGGTTTGCGACTTTTCGCTTTCGACTTTTCGCCTTGTATTTACAGGGCGAACAGTCGCGAAGTCTAGAAGTCGAAATGGCCGCTTCCGTCTTCCATAATGTATCGCTTTGTGTATAACAGTGTTTATCATATACTTCCCTACAAATATGTTGTTTTTGAATATACAATACGACAGAGATTCATATCAATCAGGATTTCATTGCCGGGCAATAAAGCTTTATAGGGTGAAAAAATGTCATATCACGGAAATAACCAAATGTTCATCTCGATCCTTTTACCGCAGTGATACGGAAATAACCGATTAGTTACGATTGTATACGATTTGTCGCAAATCGGAACTCTTCGCCAATTTCCGTACTCGGTATAAGTGGCTCGGAAAGTATTCGGTGCCGCTCAATGATTTTTTGCATTAAAATGCAGCATTTGGTTCGGTTTTCGATTGTAGCTCTCCGCAAAAAATGCTCATCTATATAATGATATATTGATGAAAATATTGCAGATTTGTGAGTGATTGTGATAAATTTCTTGATATTTTATCGCTATGACCGATTAATTATACTTTTTAACAAAATAAATCCCCAAATATGAAAACGTTTCGGCCCCAAACAGTTCGTTCGGTCCCAAACAGTTCGTTTCATATATTGACTGATAGTTTGGAAGCATTTGTTGAATTTTCCAAATATTTACTTTAATATTAATGTTGAACTGAAGGGAAAGGAGGAAGAGACATTGGAATTATGATTATATCATATTCTGGGAGTGATTGTTTACCGTTTTGTCAGTCGAGAGTGATATGTCAGCTGCATGCATTTATGTACTTGATATAGTATCAGTAAATCAATTAATAAAACTCTAAACAAAAAAGATATCACTCATGAAGTCCATACTGACGTCCATGGTACTTGATATATTGTTAAATTACGCTTATATGGTCTGCAAGCATATATTTTTTCTCCAGTCCACAGACATTAGGGTACACCTTTGACATGAGGGTAAGTTTATTGCAAGATATAGATCTTATACCTATATCATCTAGTGAAAACATTCCAGATATCATATATTTAATATAAACAATATGAAAATAGTTTATTTAACACTATTACTATATGATCAATGATTACATCAAATGTATTTATTTAATAAGGGCTATATCAGGCTTTTCTAGAAGCATCAAACATGTTTAAAATGTTTCAATTTCAATCGGAGGCTCTAGTGTTTTACAAAAGATGGTTTACAGGAAGAATAACTTTTATCAATGACATTTTAAACAAAAATGGAAATCTTTTTATTCATACATAGAATGGAATGAACACTATAATATACAGACCAATTTTCTTTGAATATGAAGGTATTATAAATATTTGGCAAACCTGAATATTATGCATCTAGCCTGTAACAGCCAAACCCTATTCGTCCACCCACTAATCCTATCCTTAATTCTACAAAATGAGAAAGGCTGCCAAAACATATATGACATCATGATTAGAAATAATGTATATCCCAAAGCATTAAATAAATGGCAAAATGAAGTAGTTAGTGTTCCAAACTTTGACTTTGAAAGATTATATGCCTTACCTTATAAAATAGCAAAAGATCTTAAGTAACCTTGGTTCAATTTAGAATCAACCATAGGATACTTGGAACAAATTACCTTTTATCTAAGATGAATATTATTAATAACGATATGTGCAGCTTTTGCAAAAATACACCAGAAACTATCCAACATCTGTTTTGGAACTGTGGAACAGTAAAAATGTACTGGTCAAAACTTCAAACTTATATTACATAAAAATGCAATACAGCATTAACTTTAACAGAAACAGATATTTTATTTGGAAATAGTAAATTTGATACTGTTTTGAGCAAAATCATCATGCAAGCAAAACTTTACATTTTTCGAAACAAGATGCAACGTCAAATTCCGCAGCTTAACATTTTTAAAACGTATATAATATCGTTGTACAAAGTTGAGAAACTAATCGCATATATAAACTTAAAAATAAGTTGGAAACCATGTGGAGTCAATACCTTGCTATCTGTGGAACTGGATTATAGAGATAATTTACTTAGTTGATTTTTTTCCAGTATCAAACTGTAGCAAATAAACTTAATGTGTTCATTCTGGGACAGGCAAAGCTTAGCTTACTAATCAGAAATAACATAGCCTTGCTTATATCTTGATCTTCCTTAATCAACCTGCTTGTTGTTTTTTATAGAAAAAAACAAATAATTTTGAAAGTTGTGTATATTAATCCTTTAAAATCCTAAAACATTGTCCTTTGATAAAGGATTTATATACAGATTTATTACACAGGATGGGTTATTGTTTTTTTCTCTTTCCAAAAACAAAATATGAGAAAAAATCAGTGTAGCATGAAACAATGTTTATTTTTGATACTATAACATTAAAATTATATGTGTAAAGCAAGTCTGTATGTATTGACAATGTTTGTTTTACACTGGGTGTTGAAACAAAAAATAGTCTTTAGGGCTGGCATGTCGCAAACGGTAGCGCGGTGGATTTGTGACCGGAGGCCCCGGGTTCAATCCTCCGTGGTGCCACTGAGTTTCTCGGTGTGTTCTTGTCCAAGACACTTTCCCTTAGCCTCGTCCGTCAGATGGGGACGTAAACCGGGCAGTACCTTCTATCGGTCTATCCTCCGAGCACGTTATGAAACCTTAGGAATCTATTCGATAATAAGAGTAGGCACGGTTCCCGGATTCCTATGTATCCTTCCCCTCTCTCTTGGGCGGCTCTGAATAACATATACTGTGTTGATGAGCCGTTAAACAACATTCAATTCAATTCAATTCATACATTTATTATTGTTTTTTCCCCATAACCTAGCACTAGTCCTTCATAATATGACTTTCGCATTTTGATTTTGATTTTTTTTTTATTTTGCCTAAATGCGAACAGTAGTCTATATGAAAAAATAAAGATCACAATAATGAAGATTAAACGTATAAAAATGCTACTGTATGATGTCTAAAAATGGATATATATTTACATAAATGTTATAAACTTTCATTCTTGGCATTGATCTCAGCTCTCTGAAGCGCCCATTGAAACGGAGCTATTATTTTTCAACATTTCAATTAAAGACACACCCGGTTAAAATGAGATAATAAATATAATAACAGTCGTGAAAGAAAAGAATGTAGTTAGAAGAGTTTATGGATATGTAAACGTCTTGAAAACTGGTCGACATCACATGTTAGGTTTCATCCTGGGTATGCTTCAAACTGGAGTAAATAGTGATCGATGGCAATCGCAGGGATGCATGTCAGCCGATCGATGGCGTCTCCTTCCACATGGGTTATATATAATTTTTCTTCTTCAGGGATGCATGTTAACGGTAAAACTATATTTCAGTCATTCAGTCTTTTTCTTTCTTTCTTCGTCACAATGAACATGTTTAATAATACGAAATGAGTCTATTTTCAATTTACACTAAAATTATATGATGAAAAATGTTATCAAAAGTGTTTGTAAGTACAGCTATTAAAGTAAGTGTGCCAGGTTCCCAACCAGGAAGCTGGATCTCTTTTCTCCAAAGAAAAACATGCTTCCTTACACTACAGAGATTAATCTGAACCTTCTCTGATCCTAAAAGCCTTTTTTTTTTCTTCTTTTTTTTTTTGCGGCTTGATACACAGCCAGATGAAATATCAAAAATCGTAAAAAGAACTGGTTAGGTCAGAGAAGGCTCGGATTATACAGAGATGTGTCCCAACAGCGCAAACTAATGTACAAAAACTCATCAAATTTAATTTTAATTTAGATTACAGGTAAAAATATTTATTTCAAATATTTACAAAGTTATAATAACTTCCATTCTTGGCGTGGATCTCAGCTTTAAATGCATCAACTCAAAGCGCCCAACAAAACATGTAGCTAATACTTATAATTCCAACATTTCAGTTAAAAACCTAACTTTATGGAAAATGTAGTTGGAAGAGTATATGGATGTGTAAACTTCTTAAAAATCATGACATATATAGTGACTGATGCATGTCGACCGATCCTCGGCATCTCCTTCCACCTGGGTTTTGATTTTCCAGCTTCATCACAATATGTAACATGTTTAATATAAAAAAAAAATCTCATTTCCTCTGAGGTTGCTGTCCAAATATAACCTAATATGATGTCTCAACGGGATGGAACACCTCATTTATTGTATTCGTAATTGCAATGAACACATGCAATGAGTAACACTATAATTATGTGAATGATTTTAGCATATGTTTGCAACTTTTTGTATATACATCTCAGTAAATGTGCCAGAACTCGAACCTGGATCTCTTTTCTTGAAAGAAAAGCATGCCTCCTTACACTAAAGAGATGCATTCCAACAGCACAAAAGAAATATAAAAAGATCGGACAGGGAAAGTAGCATTCAAGGAGGACAGTAAACCACAAAACACAGAAAGAAACACGCAAACAGACAAACAAGAAGGCAAAAGCAATAATAAATGCAAACGACATCACAAACACAAAAAGGGTTGACAATAGGGCTACCGCCTTGGAACGGTCAGTGGCAAACTAGGCCACTGGGAGTTTAAACCGGTTCTAGGGTGCACCAAACCTCACACTTACCCTACTGTCATCCCATTAAAACAGGACAGTGTAAATAAAGAAATCCCCGCCATGATCTAATCTCTAACCAACAAGGCAGCATCAATAGGCAATATAAGTAAAACACAAATATGCTCGTGTAAATATAATACAAAAAAAACACAATAGCCTAGAAAGCCACAATGAAGGTACTCAATGACTTTGCAGAAGCCAGAGCAGTAAGAGAATAAACCATTAAGGGCACGACAAGAAAGAGTGTACAAAAACTAGCCAAAATTACAACTAACTTAAAATAAGTAATATAACCCGCCAAATAACATCTAAGTACACTACAAACCCGTTTATTAAAATTCTATCCAGGTGTTCAGAACTTCAGGGCATATAATGATGTATGATGCCGATTAAAATTAAAGCTTTTTTCACAGGTTCTTAAAATACCCGTGATTGAATATGCGTAAATGTAGTATGAGTTTGTCAACAACTCAGAAAATTGGCTTGTCTCCAGCTCCACCGTTTTTCTCCAGCCGGAGGACCAACACTGGCTATCTGTGTGGCCCAGCCTATGTGTTCTGTTAAAAGCTCACATGAGTTTATGTAAATTGTTATTTTGTTATGTTATTAATAATTATGTACCTTGCCGTACGTGGATTATTGTCTCCTCCAAGTATCTATCCTCTGAGCAACTGCACGATTAACAAACACTGACATCTAATCATTAGTAAGAGCAGGGCAGGTTCCCGGGTTCCTATGTATCATTATTTAATATTATATTAATTTTTTAAGGAGTGCGGACGACAAACTGGGGGATGGACCAATGAAAATAAGTTCAAGAGATCTGGAATATATCTAGTATCATAAGAAATTAAATAAAAAGATACTTAAAACAATAATGTTATTGTACATTTATTATTTTATTTCATCTATTAATTTAGAAAATAAATAAATATATCTTTATCATCATCGATAAACCAATTAAACTGACATACACGCTGGTAAAGTATAAAATATATTCAAGTACATCCTCACATAAATTGTTATTTTATATAAAATTCCTTTTGTTTTTTGATATCCTTGGATTATTGATTAAAATATGTGATTTATATGAGCTATGATTAATTAAGGAGTATTGAAAATTTAACTAAAAATGAGTGTGTAGAAGTATGTGTAACCTGTCATGTGATTATAAGTATGTATTACAAATTATGTATGTAATGATGAGAAACTGTAAAAATTTAAATCAATAAAGTATCTATCTATCTATCATGCTGGTAAAGCCGCAATCTTTTAATTTTCAAATGACAATTAGCTAATTATCAAACAATAATTGATTGATCCCATTACAATAGTATAACATGATAGAACGAAATCACCTGCTCAGTCTTACGCATGAGGGTGTGCAGCAGTATAGAGAGACAGAGATAGATATATACATGTAGTTATAGTATGACTATATGTATTTTTTACTATATACATACACTAAGATAGTTATATTCGTACGTCACTGATATATTATAACACTATATATTTCTTCTCTTTATCCTTCTATACTATCGCAATAGAAGCCTAACGATTATTGTACACATTCAAATTATCTGCAATAATCAACATCCAATATACCGTGATGGCGAACAAATCTAACTTCTCATAAGACGCGATCCTTTAAATTTCCAATCACTAGAGCCCTATTATGTAATTGAATGTGTGTATAGTTCTAAGGAATATAGTCCCTCCACCTTTTAACCATTAGGACGTCCTTATACGTAAAATCACGTCGGGACTGATTTAAGTAATTAACCAATATTAATATAATAATATAGCAGTACGGGTGCTAAAAATTCAGTATGAAAACACGCGCCATTTTTTGTATTTCACTGACAAAAAGTGTCTGTACTGCAGCATGTACACAGTGTGTAGTCCAGTTTGGCAGCAGCTGACCTAGTTATTGATCGATATTACCTGAGGCGCATTAAATTTCCACGATTGCATAAACGCTAATAATAAAATATACAGATGTCAAAACTTAATTGTATACAACAGAAATATCTATGATACTTTATTAAGGTGTCAAGCTATTGGAGTTTACGGTCTTGGCCTAACCAGCAATCACGGCATGTCTGTATAATAGTGACGGTGACCCGTCACGCCGCAGGAATTCATTAACTTTTCAAGTTAAAGCCTACTACTTTAGCTGGGTATTTTGATCCATGTGTGTATAAAATACTATTAAAAGTAATTATTGTAACTGGGCAGACTAGTCAAGGGGGAAATCCCCGCCTACCGCTTCTGAATGGCACCCCTTCTATTGCAGAACTTAAGGGATCGCAGCGCCATTAAGCAATAAATGGCTGGGAAGGCTGAGAAGGCCCTGTATATATTGGTGGGGCGTATGATCAGATCATTGATACCATGATCATGATGCCCATGGCATGTGCTCGCACTTTATTTAGTTTTAGGGGGCACTCCTCAGTTTCGCACGAATGTCCATGGTGTAAATCAGAAAGAAATCAACTAAGCATCTTTTAGGTCCTTGGATGATATTTATAATAATTATGAAGAACATGTTTGATGTTTTTTTTAGTTTTGAGTACTTCTAAGTTTATTTTGGTGTATTGGAATATGCATTCTTTGGGTTTTTTGGAGGCTATAAATAGAAAAAAGTAAAAGTATCAAAAACTTCCGAAAAGTAGGTAAAATGGCTGATTTTGACTCACGGGGTGATCGGCATGGAATAACTTTTTAAAATTATGCAGAAGGTATGTAGAACTTGCTTGTACTCGAGTTGAGGACTTTAATATTCGGAATCTTTGTATAACTAAAAAGTTACTCAATCAGGGTTACCGTTACCATAAACTTCGTAAAACCTTTGCAAAATTTTATTATCGTAACCCTGATCTTCTTTCCAAATATAAAAGTAATTAAAGGACTCTTCTGCGACAAGGACTATCACAACCTGACTTCTATGGTGATGTGATTTATAAACTTCGTAAGATTCTAGGTCATGATCACTTTCATACTATCTTTGTTAAACTTGTTAAAAAGTTTATCAAAGGAGGTTATGACCCTATCATTTTGCAACGTACTGCATGCTTGGTGGTGGACCCTTTTACAGTTCGCCACTATGCTTTCCTCTTAAATTGTACGATGACCGGACAGGCTGTGGACCCTTTGATGACGCCTACCTAAAGCCCATTGGGACGGTGGCGTTTGATGTTTGTCCATGATCTTTCTTGTCGTGCCCTTAATGGTTTATTCTCTTACTGCTCTGGCTTCTGCAAAGTCATTGAGTACCTTCATTACACGAGCATATTTGTGTTTTACTTATATTGCCTATTGATGCTGCCTTGTTGGTTAGAGATTAGATCATGGCGGGGATTTCTTTATTTACACTGTCCTGTTTTAATGGGATGACAGTAGGGTAAGTGTGAGGTTTGGTGCACCCTAGAACCGGTTTAAGCCCCCAGTGGCCTACTTTGCCACTGACCGTTCCAAGGCGGTAGCCCTATTGTCAACCCTTTTTGTGTTTGTGATGTCGTTTGCATTTATTATTGCTTTTGCTTTCTTGTTTGTCTGTTTGCGTGTTTGTTTCTGTGTTTTGTGGTTGACTGTCCTCCTTGAATGCTACTTTCCCTGTCCGATCTTTTTATATTTCTTTTTTAGCAATTCTGCAAGAGCATTATGAGTGCAGACATGGCCCTGATATGCTTAGGAAAATTCTTTCTTTGTATTTATTGACATTTGAAATATTGCTAAAATAGTTTTTTAGCATGCTTTGAGGGGTGGGGTTTAATCTTAAAGAACTGGGACTAAAGTTGTACAGAAAATGCTTTTTGATGCTTTTATTTGGATTGAAACATGGGTAATTTTATTGTCTGCTAAGAAATGTATGACACAATGATGATGTGATTTATTTTTTTAGAAATGTACATTAAACTGTGGAATGCCCCCTTAATCTCTTTTAACACTCCCTGATAAAACAAATAAATATGTACCGCATGTTCGGAACTTGCCAGTAGTCGCCATTTTGTTTATCTTATAATTGAAGAGGTCGTTACTGCAGAGTTGTCGTTTCTTGTTTCAATAAGGTTTCGGACAAAAATAAATGTTGTGTACCATTTACGCGACAAACATGAGCACATCAGAATGGTATAGATCTATTGATAAAAACCTTTTTTTTTCTCCATGGAAAACAGCGTAGTGAGTGAGCTGAAACTGAAATTTCGACAAAGCTGAAGTTTATGACAAACAGAAAAAAAAAAGTGTATTGTCATATAACACCCTATATCAGGCCCACGACTACATATCAGCTCTCGGGCTTATATGGAGTCGAGGGCCTGATATAGGGTGTGATATGAAAAAACACAGTTATTGTTCTCTAGATAGTGTGAACAGTACTTTTCTGCTTCGGCCGTGAGTTTAGTGAATAGTTTATTAGCTGGTTTTTATCATGACCAGTATACACACTTATATTCAGTTTGAAAGTATTTGGACTCGTAATAATTGCATTTGTTGCACTCATGTTTGCTGCATAGTCAGCATACACTAGCAATCTTGTGTCAGCTTCTTCTTAGAGAAGAGCTCTTCAGTATAACCAGCATAATTATGTTTTACTGCTAAAACTGTAATGCATAATCCTGAATAACATCACAAATTACAGTGGAATGATTTTCATTCAACAAATCATGAGTGTTTTGCAAATACAAGGTGTAGAATTTTATCTGGATATTTTTTTTTCGAATCTGGTAGATAGTGACATAACAGGTGTTCGTGTCCAAAGAATTAACCTCACCATGTTTATCTGGGTTCTATGCTTGGATGCTATAATCAGTATAGCTGTCAAACACTACATGTATTTACGGACGACAAAGCCCATTGTGATTTATTATTTTAGCCGTTACATTGGAAGTTAATATTTTTTTTTGGTAGTATCGTCTATATAAATAAATACTGATAAAGACTATTCTACCATACCAAATTCTGTTTGTTTGAATGTTGTTCAAAGGCTTATCAACACATAATACATTATTAAGAGACATCCAGAGAGAGGAGAAGGATACATAGGAGTCAGAAAACCAAACCTTCCCTTACTAATGAAACAATCTTTTAACGTGCTTGAATTATAGACTCGGAGACAAGGGAACACCCTGGTAACATCTCCATCTGTCGGATGAGACTAAGGGAACGTGCTTACCCCAAAACACACTGATTAAACTCAGTGATACCGGTGAGACTTGAACCCAGGGCCTCTAGTTTCATGAAATATAAATAGATCGGACAGGGAAAGTAGCATTCAAGGAGGACAGTCAACTACAAAACGCAGAAACAAACACGCAAACAGACAAACAAGAAGGCAAAGGTAATAATAAAAGTGTTGTTTTTTGTGGTTTGTAAGGATTCACAAAAGCATGTTGTCTCTTTGATTTTTATTTCAAGAGTGTCTGACAGTAAGTCTCTGAAGGTGAGCATGCGCAGTGATGTTATTAAGATATAGTCTTTATCAAATAATACTACATCTCCCTCGTTATAACTAAACATAACGGACAATTCAAATTATTGAAATGGTGTACATATAACATCTGATAATGTAAATTAATTATTCTCAAGAATAGCATTGTACCAGACATATAAGAAATATTGCATACATGTATTACAGTGTTAATTTTAAGTTTTAATAAGTATGACAATACGTATAATGAGTGTTCTAAATGTAATACGATGGGTCCTCTGTATTAGTTGGTAGTCGCTGCTATCAAAGATTCTCAACTAATGATTCACTGTTTACACAGCATTCCAACTGTCATTTTATCGACCTGTATGTAAACCAGTGCTCGTTAAAATAACGCTGGCAGTGCCTAACTACTCTCCCAGACCGTGTTACATTAGGTTCGTCTGATTTGTGAGTTACTACATCAGGCTGACCTGGGATAGCAATAGGGTTGGTCGAATTGTAGGATGGCAGGGGCTCAGTTTTGGGAGTGGAAGTTGCTGGTTGTGCTAAGATGTTGGCGTACATGGTGCAATATAAGACGTGTTTTCTTTTGTTTTGATTAGCAGTCGCCTGTTTCTGCGGTAAATGGCGCCATTTCTAGTTTGAACTGAGTATGACCTAGGATCATGTTCCTTAATGACCTTCGCAGGTTTCCATATCTTGCCAAATTGAATTCTCACAGAAACATCTACATTCAATGGGGTCAAGGGCTTTGCTGCTTTATCAAAATTCTTTTTCTGCAGATATTTTGATGTTGTCTTTTTTTTCTACGACTGTTGATGCTTTGACAGTTTTGGGTTGCAGTAATGTCTCATATCGGTTTTTTTAAATACACTGAGTGTATAACGATATCGGCTTTTCAAATAAAGCGTCTCCAGAGACACTTTAAAGGTCCAAAGCGTGATCTGGTATTACACGGCAGGCTAATTATAGTTGGCCTCGAACTTTTGTACGATTACATTTTAATGTTTTGAATATCCTTAAATGGGACCCAACTATTAAAGCTATTATCATAACCAGCCCATTTTACTAGTGCTAATTTCTTTTTATAATCACGTCATATTACTTTTTCAATCCTAAATATTTCTTGCTTTGCTTTTATCATTTTTAATTCATAAAAAATGCCATCAATCTTTTGATTGTTTAAGTCTTTTATTTTGTATGTCACAGGATTTGTGTTTTGAATTTCATCAACAACAAATATTTCTTCAGTCCAATTTAGTGTATTACCTTTCTCAAACGTTCTTTTATATTTGCTGATTCTAACATTATCCCCAATTTTAAACTTTGGCTTAATTTGATTACTTCTCATTTTTCCATACAAGTTAAAATACACCGTTCCTTTATTTTTCTCATCACTTGCTTCGATTGGTGTCATTTTAATGCTCCGATGCTTTGTATTATTGTATTTATCAACCATTTCTTGTAACAAGTCTAAATATGTGTTTGTATTGTTTGCTGTAAAATATTTCCACATCCTCTCTTTTAATGTTCTGTTAGATCGTTCAATTACTACAGCTTTTCCAAAATTAAAAGTGTGATACATTTCGATATTATTATCAACAAGGAATTGCTTAAACGTCTTGTTATAAAACTTCACACCTTGATCAACCCACAACAATTTACACTGTCTTTCTGTACTGATTATCTGTTGAAACGCTTAAGTAATTTCTAAACCAGTTTTATTTGGAACCGGAACAACCCAAGCATATTTGCTAAACACATCAATAACAGTAAGCAAATATTTAGTACCTTTATTATACTTTGAAAACGATTGCATATCAACCAAATCAGCAGACCATATTTTATCAATTTCATTAACAATCACACGGCGTTGAGTAAACTTTCTTCACATAGGCTTATGAAGTTCATCTGCTAACTTGTCAGTCCATTTCAACGCCTTTTCTAGTTTTTTGAGTTTCCAAGACCAAGTTTATATTTTGTACTGATAACTGGTTTTACTATCAAATTCTTAGCGATCTTTTCTCCAAAAGTTTTAGACTTACTTTTTTTTAAACCGGCCAACATGCTTTTATCACACATTGATTTATTACTAGGATTTTCGTCGTAACAATAATCATGTTCTTTACAAACAGCATCTTATTCATTTACCGGTTCTCCGCTATCAAGTGTATTACCAGGACCGCAGTATTTATAACCAGGAAGAGTTAGCCCCTTTTTAGGTAACAGAGGAAGCATAGCTTTATGAATATTAATATTACCACCTTCTGTGTTTTTAACAAATTTTGTTTTAGTAATACCACAAGGTGCACAAGTTGCTCTTAACATTTTTCTACCATTTTTTGCTAAAACATACTTAGGATCAACATTTTCAGTAACCTTATTTTCTTTTATGCAGTAACTCATATATAATATGTTTAGATTAAACTTCGTTTACAAAATATAATGTTATGATGTTTTCATTTTCTACTGGTTTGTAAGGCTTTAATAATTTGTAAAGAATATCATACGTACTATTTCCTTCTTGTAACTTTTTAATGAAGCATAGACAGAAATATCAACAAAGAACACTTGTTTTATCTTGATACTGAATAATGTTGTGTTTTATATTAGGTATGTACGCTAAAACTTCTTTTGGTGGGCTCAGACCAAACGGATCGAAGTAATAATTATCATAGTAACAAGTCCAGTGTGTACCAGGTCCAGCATGATCATCCAGATTAATAATACCAGGTTTTTGTTTATTTTGTGTTGTCGGTAATTTGTTTTTGCTGTACACCCCACTGAATTTCTGTATACCTAGCTGCTTAACCCATTTCATTATATCCAAGTTAGTTCATTTTTAAATTACTTTTTTTTTTTACAAATGGGATACTTCTGTATGGCCTAATTTGTGAGTCTACATGTAAACCATTTCCACTATCAACTCTTAGTCCTTTTCCTTTTCTACTTACTTGTAAACCTTTTCCAGTCAAACCACTAGTAAGAGATCCGATCAACGGAATTCCTAATGATGCAAGAAGTCCGAGAAATCCCCCGTTTTGATGTTGTTTCTTTTTTAGTTTAATAGGGCAGCAACCTTTTGACTTTATTATCTTGTTTCTTTGTGCAAGTGTTAATTTATTTGATCCAAGAAGTGCTTGTTTTTTGTCACTAGGAATAGTTACCGTTCCATTTCCAAATATTTTACCAATTCCAGTACTTGCCAGACCACTAAGTGCCCCTGTTGCTAGAGGTCCTAATATCGTTGGAGCAAATTTAGCAACTGTTGGTAAAATTGTTTTAGTTAACAAACCAGCTTATGCACCTAAAAGCCTCCATTTTTAGACAGAGACCAAATTTGTGATTTTGATATACTGATATCTAATCCCCGTCCATTAGATTTAGCTTTGTTAATATTGTTAATCTGAGTAGCTGTCAGCAGCAAATGAAAATTCCCAGTTAGTTGGTTAGTTTTTAACCTGAGTGTTAATTCACTTTTGTTTTCATATGCTTTTGCCAGACTTCTTTCTGGCCATCTGTTAAATTTACTGAATAATTTTGGTAAGTCATATATATTATAAGTTAGATTAAACAATAACTAGTTCATTTCCAACAGTATCAATAACAACATTTTCCTCGTATAAGACTAAAGAATAAACTTTATATCTAGCGGTAGGAACGTTGTTTAGTCTATATCTCAGATTCAGTTGTTTTGGATCAACACTAACTTCATCACCTGTGTGACTTAAATCGAAATATATCATTCCGAACAGATCTTTAAAATTATTCTTATTGAGTAAAGTTCCAGTGTTTTTATCATTTTGCTTGTAAGAATAATTAATAACATCTCTGAATATTCTTATTATATTATCATAGCTGTATTCAGCTTCTGGATAATAAACTCCATTTCCAACTTCCAATCTAGCTGATTGTAAATGACAATTAGAATCAGCAGCATTTAGTTTAAAAGTATCCAAAAGATGAGGATTTTGTGTCTGGGAAGAACTCTTGTCTGACTTTGCAGATAAACAAAAACATGGTTGGGACTTTCAACTCCAGATGTTATTCTAAATACAGATTCTGTATGTTGAGTACTTGAGCTTTCTTGTATCATTTCACGAAGATAAGTCCATCTTGTTGTTGTCATGTGATTTGTCATTACGTAACTTAAACCATCTGAGTTAAATATCATTCTAGGCATCCACAAAACTAATTTATTAATAACTACTCGGCCATCAGTGAGACCAGCATCTTTGAAAATTAACACATTATCAACCGCCAGTTGCAAGCTAATTTGAATTTGACTAGGAGGAATCATGTTTGTTTCCAAACCTTCAAAGAAGGAATATTTGTTTAATGGAATCACAGAGTCATCTTTTTGATTAGTTATGATGAAAGCATGACGAGCAGTAAATCCTAAGTTATAATCAGCTTGATCATCTCGAGATTCTGCAGCAGTCGTATTATCTAAATAAAAGTATTCGTTTGTTCCGGTTGGTTTTGTATAATCGTCAGAAAGTCCAAGCAAGCTTTTGACATTAACAAATCTGTGAAGACTATTTCCATCGTAAACTATTTTTCCATTTTGCCTTACTAACATTTGATCAATCAGTGAAGCTGCATCGTTAATTAAAGCAATTCTGTCAGCGTCTGCGAAAGCGGCTCCGTTAGCAAGTTGGTTTACTTGAAAACTGATTTCCAAATATGCATTATACCAATCAAAGTAAGAACTTCTATCATTTATTGTAAACTGATAACCACTTTTCATTTGCATGGCAGCATTTCCTGGTTGTGTTATAGGAGTATTTAACTGAATAGGTACATATTCATATCTAGTTATATATGTATCACTTCGAAACATCTATGTATACTAGTAATTAGATTATTTTTTATTAATTAATCGATTAATTCTCGCATGAATATTTTTGGTTCCTCTTCCGGATAGCAATCTGTTAATTTTTGTATTTTCATCTTCTTTAGTTTTAGCTACAACTTTTGTTTTGTTATAAGCCTTTGTAAGTTCTTTTAAAATTATCTCAACTTTTGGTTTAGGTTTAATAACTGAAACTAACTCATCAGAGCCATTTTTCCTACTTCATCTCCAAGTATTTTAGAATCGCTTTCTAAGATTTGTTTTCCAGCAGTTTCTAATGCTTTCTTGCCTGCTGTTTTCACAGACTCACTAAATATCTTTGATCCAACTTTTGAAAAAATGTCAAATAGCCAGCTCCAGTTAATCGATCAACTTGAGTATATATTCCCGTACTAGTGTCATAAACTTTTTTTAATCGTGTCATATATAACTTATATTACATTGAATCCTTCAAAACAAATCGAAATGATGTGTGGACACCATTAAGATTAATAATTTTATCAGATAAATCGGTAATGTAAATATTAATACTGTTAATGATCGTTTTGTTTACTTCACAGAACCCGACTCTTATCGGTTCATCTTTGAAAGGATATGATCTCGTAAGATCAGCTGTACTTATTTCATAAATGACATCCCCGTTTGATCCATCAACAATATAATTACTTATCAAATCACAGTGGATATACAACGTATCGATAGAATTTGTTATGTTTAGTGTCACAGTTCCAAATTTAGTTTCTCTAATAACTGCATCTTTGTCAATCCTAATTAAAGTGTGAAAGTTTGATTCTCTTAAATCAAGCATGAAATTATTACGGATGGTAACCAAACATTTGAAACTTGATAAATCCAATCAATTTTTATTGGGACAGGTGAGTCATTGGTTAAATCGCCATTTACATTAAATGTTTCTTTTATGCAATTATCGGTATCAGCATAACTGTAATTTCCATTTGTAAAAATAATACTTTTCCAGTCTGTTCCATTGTGATACTTTATCACTTTGTTATTAAATTCTTCACTAATATTATACCATGAGAAAGTCATGGAATTAATCTTATCGAGTCCAATGCCATACTGTTTGTTCCTGCCTAATACTAATGGTCTGTCAAATACAGTTATAAAATTACTCGGTGTATTTGAGCTATTAATTATTGACGCTTTTTCTGATGATAATACAATTTTTAGTTCCATATAATGTAGGATGGATAAATTTTATTAATACTAATCATTCCGGCATGTAAAATAGTTTATAACTTGATTTTTCAAAATTGAAAACTTGTGTAGTGTCGAGTTTTGTTTCTGATCTGAAATAAATAGTAGATGGTCTGAGATATAATTCAAATGTTTCTTTTACTATTCGTTTGTCATTTTGTATTATCGGGTATAGATGCTTTGTGGCATCACCCCGCGTCGAAAAAATACGGAATTGTTCTGCATCTGCTCTTGTGTAAGTAAAATCTATCTTAAATACATAACGACCTTGTTTACGAATTTCTAAAACGGGATCTATTTTATAATATTTTTCACCTTTTATAAGTGGATTGGCTACACAAGTAAACGCTGCGAGAAAACCATAACGTTTGGTTCTTTCAAATGGTTTTTGCGTCGGGTATGATACAAAGTTATGTATGAAAGCATTTTGCATGATGCTCATTTCATCATCTATCGTATATTCAAAAAGTAGAATCCGACTTAAATAGTCTACTTTTACTTTCAACCCATCAATTATACCAAGAATTGCTGTGTGGCGACTATCAGACTTTTGATTAAGCTATTTCACCATCAAAAGTTTTGCTTTTTGCATCCAGGGCAGCTTTCAATTGCTTTGAAACATCATCAATAGCAGTCTCAAGTTTATCAATGTCAACCAGTTTGCTCATGGCAGTCTCCAGCGACATACCGTCAACCATTTTTTTTGATGTCCTCAAACTATTTACTGATATCAGCAACGTTAGTGTTTATCTGCTCATTTAATATTTTATTTTGAGTTATTTCGGTAGTAAAAGCAGTTCTCATTTGTTTTGAAGCATCAGCAATAGCAGCTTCTAGTTCATTTTTATCAGCCATTTGTTTATTGATTTCTCCAATCCGTGTATTAATATTTTGAACACCAGATCTTATTTGTTCACTTAATTTCTTGTAGTTTTCACTCTCTTCCAATCCATCTTCTTTCTTTTCTAACTCTTTTAAAGCATCGCCCAAAAAATTTATTTCATCTTTTAAACCGTTTTGAATTTCAATCATTTTCTCACGGTTTGTCTGTAATTGCTTTTGTATCAGACTTAGTTTATCTTCAACACCTGTTGTCAAATCTTTCATCATATCAGGAATTTTATCTATTATAATCACGTATAATTTGTACTACTCTTCTTACAGTAAATTGCTTCGTTGCTGCATCATCTGCTTTATCTGAACTGCCAACATTGGTAATTTTATTTTTATCCATGTTAAGCTCACTTCCCAAAACATTTTCCTGGTTTTTGCCTTTGTTAAGATAATTAACCAAATGTTTTTGTTTTACATATTCAGACAGCACAATACCAAAATTTGTAATACTAACACTGCCAGTACTAACTTCCCCACCACGATCGTTAAAAAGCCCCATTATACATAATATGATTAGATTAAATTTCACCAGTGAAGTTTCTTTTGATCAACTTTCTAGGGCGATCATGATACAAAAAGTCGTACTGTTTGTCAGTTGCTTTTTTATACTGATCTTTACTGACATCTTGTTCGTTGGAAAGTATACCAAGCTCACGATTAACTGGAGTTGCAAAGAAGATTTAATGAGAGCAATTCAGCCGAATGTCTTTGGGAGTTTTATAGTAGGATTGTGACAAGTAAATTACACAACAATTTTTGTGTCTTCCCTGGATAAAATAATTAATAATATCAATTTGATTGCGTTCACAAACATAATCGTCAAAAATGACTGATTCTAAAGTATCCACAGGGATAACTTCATCATTTGAACATTCTAATTTGTCTTCAACTGGGATTTTATTCTTTTTTGCTATCTTTTCAAGTTTTTGTGACAAAACCTGATACTTGGACTGCTCAAATTTTTTAGCAAACAAATAAATCGTGTCGTAATAAACTAAAGGTTTCAGCAACATGTGAACTAATGTGTTTGTTTTACCAGAACCTGAATTACCGCAAATTAACATTCTAAAACAATAGTCCGGCTTGAAGTTCCATATCTGTTTAAAATTACCGTTTTCTGTCTTCATGTCATAGTTTGGAATTTCCATTATAATAATAGTCAGATAACATTAATATTATCCAAGTATTATTATATATGTCTAAAGTGTATTGCGCAATAAAGCAAATCCCTCGTGGTAAATATCTTGGAGCAGAAGCAGAATGTTTTAAACTAATCAAGTTAGATATTACGGATTACAAAAAGTTAAGATGAGTATCCCAGGACCTACAAAACAAAAAGATGCTGATCCTGCCTGGAGACCGACAATGAAAAATCCAGGAAGTCTGTCGAAAACAGAAGAACGACCAAATATTATTTATTTGATAGGATTTGAAGCAGAAAGAAAACATATAAATAAAATGTTAAGCAAATCTGAATCTCCTAGTGAGATAACACGTCTGGAAAAAAAGTTGGTTAAAATACAAAATGAGTCTGAAAAAGCACATGCAAATATCAAACTTATCAGAAAAAAAAAGCAGTTAAACCTGCAGTTAAACCTACAGTTAAGAAAGCACTTAATCCTACAGTTAACAAAGCAGTTAAACCTACAGTTAAGAAAGCAGTTCAACATGCGGCTAAAGAGAAGAAAATAAAAACTACATAATACTTGATTAAGTTATCTTAACTTGGTTTAACTCATATCAACTTATCTTAACTTATCTTATTTTAATCTAACCTATGTTATACATGTCTTTGTTAAAATGGAAATAATTAGCAGATAAAAAGCAAAAAGCGAGCGAGCTTGTCAAAGAATACGAGAATAGAGTTACTCAAAAAAGACTAGAAAAGGTAGCTAGTCGTGATTTGTACAAAGAAATATTTAAACCTGTAACTAGCGTAATACAAAGTCAGTCAGAACAGCTAACCGTGCAGTTAGCTTCTCTTCCGAAAATAAGTCGGCAATTAGCCGCTCTCCCAGCAGCAATAGGCGAGGAAGTACAAGAACAAAAAACGTACCAGGGATTACCCCAGTTATTTGCTGAAGAACCCCGTAAACTAACTACTGGTGATCTAGATGCCTGAATCGATAAAGAAGTGATAGATAGACATGACTTACCCTTGCCGTCAACCGAACCAGAGATAACTCAAAACTCGGAATCATACTCGGACAGGTTAGTAAAATTATTCAACAAAATGGTCGCGATATGACTGCTCTTACTAAACAAATTAAAAAAAGACAGAAGGATGCAACCACGAAAGAAGAAGATAAACGAATCCGAAAAAACATAGAAAACGAGTCAGAAGCCTGAAGACATTATAGAGAAGGAATTGATGCAATGCTTATGCATAGTGAAGTATTTTCAGGAAAGGGATTACAACAAAATAAAAATTCCTACAAAGTCGACAAAGATGGCTACTATGGAATGTTACAAATTGATTTACCTAAGCTTGATGGTCATCACAAACGTATTGCCAAACAAGGAGAAGCAATCGTGCTAGACCTAAAAGTAGATGATGATTTTATAGACTTGATAACAAAGCGTTACAATAATAAAAAAACTTATTCAAAGCTGTCTCATAATGCTTTTAAGGAACTAACATAATTATCTGGCTTACCGATTCATAAAGGTTCTTCAAAGTTCAAAAAGAATTTAGGAGGTTGTGCTGATGTTGAATATTACAATAGTCCCAACGATTTGATGGATAAGCTAGAGTTAGTATGTGGAAGTGTCGAGTCAGGAAATAATAGTCCACACCTAATAAATAAAGGTATTAGCATAATCGATGAATTGTTAAAAATAGGCAAAATGTCACCCGAAGAACACAAGCAACTATTTTCTAAATATTTTAATTCAATTATTGTCTAACTGTTATTAAACATGAGAACCAAAGAAGACGTAATTGATTACTTGACGCGACTTGTAGCTGCATACAGACGCAGTTATAAATTGTGCGGTATTATAAACACCACATTACAGATTGCCAGTGGAATAATTGGTTGTACTGCTGTATTGGCATTTGTTCCGACAATTCCTGTTTTCGTGGCTGTAGTTGGCGCAGTTCCTCCAATAGTTGCTGTTTTAGTAAGTAAAACAAGAATAGCAGAAAAAAAAGACTTTGTTAAAAACACATCATAGAAGTTTCAAACAACTTCTATCATATGTCCAAACAACAACAGGACTAGAAAATGATGAGGAGATAATTAGGATTGTATTTAATAAAATATTAGAAATTCAAAAGAATGATAATTTCACAGAACCTCTGGAAATGTATATGAAAAGGTTCAAGCTTAATGGGCATTAAGCTAGTAGAGATGCTCCTACGAAGCATTCAGTCGTAATTCTTTTCTGACTTGCTTCCATATCCTATCGTACTGTTCTCTGGTTGATTTTGTTTTAATCGGCTTTGTTTCTTTTTCTATTTTTAATATTTTAAATATTTTCTGAAAAATGTATTCAAAGTTGATTGATCTTTTTCGACCTTCTAGCTTATCCAAAATCTTTACAATTTCGTAAAACAAATCTTCAAATCTTTGCCTATGTTTAGAAGACAAACCATATGTTACCAGGTATTTATCTAAATAATACTTTTTGTGGTAAATAGTTTTTATTTCGGTTGTAGTTGTAACCTGTAATGAGATTATAACCATTGTGAGTGCCACAATTAAGGCAAATACGTTTATTATCATAAACCACACAAGTATCGTTACAATTTATAGATGCATAAGCGCACTTATAGCATAGTTTGGTTTAAGTACAATATTTACAAAGCTTTTTTTTTATTAGTTGTGTAAAATAAGATGCAATCTATGCACATCCCAGGAGGATCAATAATATCTAAAACTCTTTTACAATATTTGCAATTCATTATATTATACTATAGAATTATATATTTAAATAAGGCTTAAAAAATATTATCTTACGTAATATTATAATGGAACAAGTATAAAAGGAAATCAAAAACTTTAAGGAAGATCAAATGACATAATATGCAAAACTATTGATTTTGAAGATGCGAGTAAATTAGACGCAGAGCTTCTAATTTTTTCAAACTTTCAAGATTTGAAAGAAAGAATTATAACAATGGCAAAACAACTAAAACTGTCATGGAAAATAAACAAGAGGCCCAAGAGGGCCTGTGGACGCTCTACTGGCTAAAACAGCTCTTATAGATTTAGATAGATATAGCTAGATATAGCTCTCTTCTCCTATAGATTTAACAAAGGAAAATACAATATAGCATTTTTCAACAAATCAAGGGCCATAACTCTGATATTACTAACAAGATCTAGCTGGTTCTTGAAATTGTCCAATATTTCTTTGACATACCGCGCTTTGCACAACTAGACATCATACTGAGGCTTCCTGCCAAATTTCGTAGAAATCCAACAAGCCGTTTAAGAGGAGTAGCGCCGACAAGAAATTTAAAATAAAAATGTCAAAGGGCCATAACGCCGTCAAAAATAAGCGAACTGGAACAAAACCGTGATATGCACAACTAGACATCTTACCGATGCTTCCTGCCAAGTTTCGTCGAAATTCAACAAGGCATTTAGGATGAGTAGCGCCGAAAAGAAATTTTAAAGTAAGTGTCAAGTAATTAAAAAGATAATGAAAAAAACTGAAAAAAATAAATTCAAATCGATCAAAAAAATAAAAAAAATAAAAAAAATGTAAAAATTGAAAAAAAAAAAAAAAAAAAAAATGAATCAAAAAATTAAAACAATTAAAAAAAAAAATTGAAACAATTAATAAGTAAATTGAAAATAAAAATGAAATTGAAAAAAAAAAATAAAAAAATATCAAATTAAAAAACTGTTACCCCCAGGGCGCGTCCAAATTTGACACCAGGGTCACCATTTCAACAAACTTGGTAGAAGACCATAAGCTGATGCTACATGTAATACATGAGAGCTCTGTGCCATGTGGTTCCAGAGAAGAAGATTTTTTCAGTTTTTCCCTATACAAGCATTTATGTAAAACTGTGACCCCCGGGGCGGGACCAGAAGTAACCCCAGGGTCACCATTTGAACAAAATTGGTAAAGAACCATAACCTTACAGCAACAGCAAAATATTAAACCTCTGGCTCTTGCAGTTTCAGAGAAAAAGATTTTTTAAGTGTTTCCCTATACATGTCTGTAAAACATGTGACCCTTGGGGCGGGGCCAAATGTGACCCCAGGGTCACCATTTGAACAAAATGGTGAACAAACTTGGTAAAGGACCATAAGCTTATAATAAATGTAAAATATCAAACCTCTGGCTCTTGTAGATTCCGAGAAGAAGATTTTTAAAAAAAAAACATCATATATAAATCTATGTAAAACTGTGACCCTCGGGGTGGGGACAAATTTGACCCCAGGTTCACCATTTGAACAAACTTAGTAGAGGACCATAAGCTGATGCTACATGTAATAAATGAGAGCTCTATGCCATGTGGTTCCAGAGAAGAATATTTTTTCAGTTTTCCCTATACAAGCCTATGTAAAACTGTGACCCCCGGGTTGGGGCCAAATGTGACCCCTGGGTCACCATTTGAACAAACTTGGTAGAGGACCACAAGCTTATAGCAAATGCAAAATATTAAATTTCTGGCTCTTGCAGTTTCAGAGAAGAAGATATTTTAAGTGTTTCCCTATACATGTCTATGTAAAACATGTGACCCTTGGGGCGGGGCCAATGTGACCCGAGGGTCACCATTTGAACAAACTTGGTAAAGGACCATAAGCTTATAGTAAATAAGCTAAAAAAAAAGCTATATAAGTCTATGTAAAACTGTGACCCCCGGGGCGGGGACAAATTTGACCCCAGGTTCACCATTTAAACAAACTTAGTAGAGGACCATAAGCTGATACTACATGTAATACATGAGAGCTATGTGCCTTGTGGTTTTAGAGAAGAAGATTTTTTAAAGTTTTTTCCTATATGTCTTTATGAAAAACATGCAAAACCTCAATATACAAACTTTGGACCCCCGGGGCATAGACATTTTTAACCCCGGGGACTTAATTTGAACAAACTTGATAGTCTAGGCGTTGGCGATCATTTTAAAAGAAAAACTGTTGAAATCTGTTTAGCGGTTCTGGAAAAGAAGATTTTTTAAGGTTTCGACTTTATTTGGTAATGGCAGCCATTTTGGATGTAGCGCTGACCTAATTTTAATAAATCTAAAAAGCATTCATCTAAGGATCATTCATGTGAAGTTTGGTGAAAATTAACCAAGCGGTTTCTGAGAAGAAGTCGTTTGAAGAAAAGTTAACGGACGACAGACGACAGACAGACGACAGACGGACGACGGACGACAGACAACACACCATCCCATAATGGGCCAGCAGAGCTAAAAAAGCAGATATAAACAAGTTGCGTGCTTTTTGTAAAAAAAACAAATTTCAGAGGCAACTAATATTCTTTCAACCGGAGCTGCTTGTATTCCTTACTACAACATTTTGTTAGACAAAGGAATTAATATCATTATATATGGATAAATAAAAATAAGTTAAATTAAGCTTAATTCAAGCTTAATTCAATATAACCTAACTTATATATGAAAAGTTACGCAGAAATTGCAGAAAACACTTCGAAGATGAAGATGAAAAAAAGGTTTACAAAAAAGTAGCTGCTTAAAAACAAACTCTTTTAGCTGAAGCAATCAAGAATATTAAACTATTTGAGGAAACTCACATGAGACGATTGGAAGATGATATTAGAGCTTTTAAAAAAGATTGGGCAGTAAAAAACTGAAACTGAGTGCAGCGCTGCCATAAAGCTTCTTACAGATCTAGCACTAAAAGAAATTAAGATTTTTAATGAAACACAGACAAATACAGTCACTAAAAATGTTTAGTTATTCAGAGATGAATTAGTCAGCAAGTTGGAAAAACCTCATATGATCAATACTGATATCGGATGTCATAAAGATTTTAAAATGTTTAATTAAAACTATAAAAAATATGATTATTATTATTCGGATCTTTTCTAAACTGCTAATTTTCATATATTTTATATTCTCTTTATTACGATTTAAAATGAGGAAGAGTCTTGTAGAATAATAAACGAACAAAACAAGTAATTTTAACAATACTATAAATATTACTTTTAAATCGCATGAAATATGTGTAGTTTAAACACACTACACAATGTTTTACGATTGTAGCAATAAACGGTTCTATTCTATTTTATCGACGGTGCATGGTAGGTTGCGTATGGTGAACTAATATGGATCTCTGGGTAAGAATTTCAAACAAGATGGCGGTAACTTCGATAATTCGGAAAATGTGAATATATTCGTGATAAATTAGGTTAATCTGAGATATTTCATCGTGGCAGATAAATTTTGAAACGGGAGATAACTTTATCAATACTACATCTGGTGGTAAACAAATCCGGAAATGTTTATATGTAAGTTTGACCAAAATAAACTTGGCAAACACAGAAACTCGGCAGTGAAAGAGTAACATCGGGTAACGGGTAATAAGTTTGTACCCGGGTACCCGAGAGATCGGACCCGACCCGCGGGTACCCGGGTACTCGTTTCAGCCCTAAACCCAATCGGTGGGTTCTTTAACTTTAGCGTTAATCCTCCATACAATCTAACTCAGGTTTAAGTCTTATCTTAAGTGCTTCCGGTATCCGGGCGGATAGACAGCAGGTACCGCATTATCCTTGAGATGCAACTTGCAAGCGCCAGGAATTACACCTATCCCTTTAAACAATTGCCCGAATTCGTTTTCAATTGACTATTTGTTGAGGCAAGGGGCACAAGGCGGGGTAGTATCAACAGAGTAAGTTAATTTGATCAGGCCAAGGTCAATTGACAACTGTAGGCCAATTAGCGGAGGGCGGAAGTTTCCACTACATACAATAGTGACTCGATAACCCGGTCATCGTGGCAGCATGCCAGCTTGACAACTCCGATTACTTGAATTAGGTATTATGTATTTTGGCATTCTCTGCTGATATGCCAGTCCACGTTTTATACACTTGTCTGCCTTGTTCTCCTACCCATGGGAGTAGGTAGGAGACCTTTTCTTCCTCGGATTTTGCTCTAAGAGGTCCAGTGAATATAAGTTCCACATGCATCTGAAATGTTTCCCATTCCTCTGGTAAATTTGATGATTCCCAGTTTATGGCAGGGTGAGGAATACCGCTTAAATCCATAATTGTGTATTTTGTTATACAAATGTATTAACCAGTTAATCCAATAGAAATAGTTTTTCTAATGTTCAATTATCCCACTTCTGACACCATGTTGTATTTTGTGGTTTGTAAGGATTCAAAAAGCATGTTGTCTCTTTAACTTTTATTTCAAGAGTATCTAACAGTGAATCTCTGAAGGTGAGCATGCGCAGTGATCTTATTAAGATATAGTCTTTATCAAATAATACTACAAAAAGAAAACGGCATCCAAACACAAAAGGGTTGACAATAGGGCTACCGTCTTGGAACGGTCAGTGGCAAAGTAAGTCACAGGGGTTTAAACCGGTTCTAGGGTGCACGAAACCTCACATTTACCCTACTGTCATCCCATTAAAACAGGATAGTCTAAAAAAGAAATCCCCGCCATGTCTAGTTACCGTGCTATCAACTGGGCCACGCCAGTTCCAAACATCTGAACATGTGTAACAATTCAGGACTCATCAAGTAGAGGACAAACACATGATTCAAGTAGATGAGACTATTGGTTACTGACTGTTCCTAAAGTCTGACAGTGTTACAGCAAATTCTATTGGAAAAGACATTTTGCCGTTTGTCACTCCATGTTTTGAATTTATTCAGCATTTATTAAGTACTTCGTTAGTTCATTATCACTGCTCTTCAATTTTCAATTCATCTTTCATGCTTTTTGTTAGTCCACGTCAAAAAACGTGAGGCAAGTTGTTTCCTTCGTCAGTGTTAGATCAGCCATATATGAAATACTTCTATCACCAGCAACTCTTGTATGCAGTCCTATATACCGTAGTTCTTTCATATACCGAAACGTTAAGTAAACGTAGACATATGCCATAAGCAGCATACACGTTAATTATGTTGTTGTCCTCTTGCTAACGTATTGTGATAAGCGTTAACAATTTACATTGTTAAAACAATCCTAATATCTAAATGGTGTTTATATAAACAATTTGTGTATAAGGGTTTTCTTCATCATTTACAACCATTTATTTAAAGCACCCTCTCTTACATTTGTTTTGGTTTATAATAATTTATGTTATACCAAAAGCTGTTGTTCCAGCACTAACTTTCGTATAGTCGGTTGTCATTTGTTGCACTCATATGACCTTTTGACCTATATTTTGACCCCTAAATTATAAAAGGTCAACATTTTTAAATTTATTTTAAAGTTTAAAAATGCCTTTTTATATTTAAGTATATTCTTTTAAATATAAAATACCTTAAATTATTACTTTTTGAACATGCTCACAGTTTGCGTAATTAATAAATACTTGTAATTCGGCGCCATCTTGGAAGTCATCTTGGATATCTATGCATGTCTTTTGACTAATTTAAAATCATTTATTTAAAGAACTCTTTCTTACAATTCTTTTGGTGTATAATAATATGTGTTATACCAAAAGGTGTTGTCACAGGAATAACTTTTGTACAGTCAATTGTTAATTGTTGTACTAATATGACCTTTTGATCTAGAATTTGACCCCTTATTTATAAAAGAGAACATTTTTAAAATTGATTTTAATGTTTAATAAATGCCATTTCATATATAAGCATATTTCTTTTAAATATAAAATACCTTTAAATTATTATTTTTTTTAACATGCTCACATTTGCGTAATTACTAAATACTTGTAATTTGGCGCCATCTTGGACGCAATCTTCGATTTCTCTGCATGAGCTCGACTTAGGTCAAATTTGAAATCATTTATTTAAAGAACCAACAATAAAATTATACACCACCACATATAACACCCCACTAATAATATCCTTCACCAAAATACACAAACACCATACAAATAATCACCAAATCAAAATCACTCAAAATCACCCAACACCCCCTATCCCATAAAACCCCAAACCAACCAACACATCCCACCACCTAACTAATACAACCAAACCCTCTAAAATCTCTTCCCCCCAACACTAACAATAACCTAAAACACACTAAAAACCCCCCCTCTTCACAATTCCACCAATCCAATCCCTAACACCCTCAACTCCAAACATCTTACTACCCCCAACCTCCATACCCCCAAAATCACACCACCTATAATAACACCCTTTACTCTACAATCCCACTTCAACAAACTACAATAATACAACAACACCCACCCTACCAAAACATATATATTATACTCACAAATCAAACAAAAAAATACCAATAATAAATACACTACCTCTATAATATTAATCCCAATAACACATCCAACACACACCACCAAATACCTCTCCACACACCCTTCCACACCCCACTCTATTTAACAAACCATCCTAAACCCTTCCCAACCAAACCCTATATATATTATCCACCCACAAAACCAATTATTATAAAAATAACCTAACAAACCCATACCAAATATAACTCAAATATACAACAAAACAATTATCCCACAACAACATACCACATCCACCAACACCCTATAATTCACATCCAACACTTCTCCATCACTCCTACTAACCACTAACACAAACCCAACCCCACATACATCCCCACAATCATCTCCTCCCCACATTCACATCCACACACCCACTCCAATTACAACAATCCCCCACTACTCATCAATATCAATACACCATTCCCCTACACACCTTCACCCTTCAATACATACAATTCCCCATAATACCTCACACTACCCTACTAACTTCTAACCCCCTCTTCCCCTCACTCTTACACATTCTCCACCACCCATTCACAAAACTACACCACACACCTTCATCTCTCACAACACACACTCACTCTACCCTACATCTCCTCCCACCTCCTCTCAACATATCAATACATAACCTTCATCACACTTTATAACACATCCCCACCCCAAAAAACAACAAAACACACCACTCTACTCAAAAACACACAAATAATAAATCAATAACTCCTCTCAACACTAC